>OZ010744.1:83999789-84231234 GCA_963932245.1 Tachinus rufipes
ACGTACAGTTCTGTCCTTAGCACTTTAAATGGCTTCTGTCAGTTTAACGATGAGCTCAGTTATAGAGCGTTAGCGTAGCACGTCGACAGTCCAGGTTTCATTCCCCAAAATACGTCTAAAATATATCTTGCTATTTTTCCCATAAACCCCCTTCAAACAAGTCAACTAATATTACTCAAAAATTGCCCCAATCTGCATTTTTGTAGTCGTATACTATTCTCGTCATTTCGTTTTTGACGTGCCACAGTAAAGAGAATAGTAAGGGTCGTAGTCAGAGTCAACTTCATGCTCAGTCCGTGGTTGAATAACAGTCAACGTTTTTAATAATCGTCAAGTAAATTGTCGTTGGTGTCAATTCATTTGACGGAAAATAGGTACGGTCATCCAAATGATTGATGATGCAGTGGAAGGCGTTGTGACATTCCAGTCATTGCCTGTCTTGACGATAATTTTAAAACATTTTGTTTCTGTAATTTTGTTTTGTTGTAGCATTAAGGTTTGTGTCCCCAACAAAACCTTAACCAACAAAGTAATGTGATTTGTCAACTTTCTTGGTATAAAAATAAAATTGGAAGTTCTGTTTTTTAATCTTTCATTCTTTATTTAAATAATTGTGTAGTTCTTTGTGTGCTTTATATTAAAAGGTTGTGAGAGCAGTGGTCTAGCAGTCCAATGCCTAGACTACTGCTCCACGTTCCCACCGTTTAAAAAGGCAAACATTAAAATTAGCAACTTTTTCACAGAAATGTCTCTTTTTTTTATCATAATAAAGCAAGGATACTACAGAATATCCTTGACAAAATTATGAATATAGAGATAATAAGCCATTCTATTTTTAAGTCAAACATTGGTACAAGCAGTTTAAATGAAACAAAGAATCCATTTATAATGACCCAAAGTGTAGAAAACCTCTAAAAGCAAAAACTGACCAAACCGTCAACGGCCAATTCCTAAGTAACCTCCGCTTTATGACGACACTGATCTCAAAGCGTAAAAAAATGTAAGGCTAAAAATGAACCAAAAACTAAAACTATAAGCAATGGAAACGTGGCAGTAACCATCGATAACCAAACGCTTAAAACAGTTGATGAATATATACACCCGAGGGGTTAACAACTTGCGTAATCAGTGTACAAAACAAAAATAATCATTACAGAATCAAATAATAATTACGTAATATTCGTAATCATTACATAATCAAGTAATCATTATATAATCACGTAATAATTATATAATCAGGTAATCATTACATAATCTTGTAATAAATAGTGTAATCAAATATTAAAACACGCGTATTCAAATAATCAAATATTGATTACGCGTATTCAAATAATCAAATGTTGAGTACGCGTATTCAAATAATCAAATATTGATTACGCGTATTCAAATAATCAAATGTTGAGTACGCATATTCACATAATCAAATATTGGTTTTATGGAATCATTTATATTTGCATGGTAAATTCCAATCTGTATCTAATTGTGCCGCTAGAGATTTATTCCCAGACAATTTCACAGGTGTTTTTATACAACTCTTGGCATGTGTGTGTGTGTGTGCAGTTATTTATTTATTATATTAAAATAAAAACCTACTTCAGTCAAATATAATTATTTAGTGGTACAAATTTTATTATGAATTAATATTATTTTTGTTGAAAAGATTTTTATATGTTTATTTTTTAATGTAATAAATCACATTTTTATTCTTGGTGGTAATTTTTTTCTAATCTACATAAAACATTAATAAACATCGAGATAGGTATATTTTTAGTTTATGTTTCTTATTATTTGTAAGAAATTGTAGTAAGTACTTGATTCAAGATTATTATAAAACATAAGTATTATAATAATATATTAATATTAAACATTATCAAAATAATTTTATGATCGGTATAAAATAATTAATGCATGCAGATCTAATACAGAAATATAAAATCTTTTAAAAAATGTGTACTTATTGAATAATCATGTAATCATTACATAATCACATAATCATTTTCATAATCACGTATTCATTGAATATTCATGTATTCATTACATAATCATATAATCATTACGATTTCAATAAACAATCACGTAATCATTGTGTATTCATTAAATAATCACGTATTCATGGTGTATTCATTAAATAATCACGTAATCAATGCATAATCATAATCATAATCATGTAATCATTACATAATCACGTAATTATTACATAATCACGTAATCATTACATAATCACGTAATAATTACGCGTATTCATAATCAGGTGTACATTTTTTTACTAAGTTGTTAACCCCTCGTATACACCTTAGCAAAGAAAATCAGACCTCCAAAATCTAAATGAGATGCGACTGAATTTACCAAACTTAAAATTTAAAAAAATCCGAAAGTACTTTGTAGCCTAAAAAAAAGCCATATAACGCTTAAGTTCTGCCAGTAAGTACCTATAGTCTTATATTTCAAAATATTTGCTCTCAAAGCACATAGCAAAGAAAAGTTCAGTTAAGAGTCAAGTAGCAATCAATGAAACGTACAATGCACAATATACAATATAAGTTTAAAGAATCATATAAGGAACACACAATAACCGACGAGACAAACGAGATCAGACGCATATGTAAATTGGGTAGAGCATGTCTACCGGCTCAACAAGATGGACAAAATAAATGGTAAAATGGCGTCCAAAAGAAACCAAGAAAAGTATAAGACAATGAATGCAAAGATAAACAAATAATGTGAAGAACGTTGCCAAAAATTTTTATGATGGCCTGCGTCCAAAAGTAGACAAACAATTGTTAATAAAAAATGTTCAATTCTTATGTAAACATGTAACTTACATATTCCCAAAAACCTTGCACTAGCTGATCAAACTTTTGCAAAACATAGTGAAATTGAGATTTTGTTAGATGCATGTAATTTCTGGCAACTTGCTATTCCATTCACATAGTAACATAGCAACGCAACTTTATTGTAATGCGATCGGCATGGCAAAAAATCAGCCTAGCTTTGCAAAAAACAGTAGTAAAGTAGATCATATCATATCAGGTCCTAATTAAACTGCACCTAGCGTTCAAGTCCACACTTATCTTCTAAATTAATAATAAAATAAATAAATTTAGAATTGGAAATTACTAGCAAAAAAAGCCGAGTGCAAATAGTCAAGATACATATAGAAGATTTGTAGTACTAATTCCATTTCAAACAAAACTTCAGTAACTATGTTGGGCAAGTCAAGGTTAATTGCCAAAAAACGATTTTAGCTCAAATCCGCTATTTATGAATCAATATAGACATTTTACCAACAAATAAAAGGTGTTCTTTTTAGAGGTATAGAACTTTGAACTAAAATGAAAATAAAAATCATGTTAACGCCTTGGACTTTATTAAAAAGATAATTTTATGCCATTACCGCTTAAATATGATTTGGGGCATATGGGCGCCGCGGCTGGTTCAAATGAAGTGCAATCTAGAAGTCAAATTTTTTACCACTTTTTCGAGTAGCCGAGCCGTATATCGGCAATAACGCGGCAAATTTTGGCTTCCAGCTGATTCAACGTTTTTGGTTTATTGGCTTACACTAGCAACTTCAGATATCCCCATAGAAAGTAATCCATACGTGTTATATCACACGACCGTGGAAGCCAATTCACAAGTCCGTTACGCAAGATTATGCGTAATTAATTGTGTCGCGCGCTGTGTGGCATGTTGCGCCGTCTTGTTGGAACCCTTCATATTAACGCCATTCAACTGGGGAACAAAAAAGTCAGTAATCATAGATCAATAGCACTCTCCATTGACTGTCACGTGTTGGTCGGCATCATCTTTAAGAAAATATGAACCAATAATTCCACCAGCCCAAAAAACACACCAAACAGTGTGTTTTTGTAGATGAAACGGCGTTTCAATAATGGCTTCTAGATTTTCCTCACTCCAAATCCGCAAATTTTGTTTGTTTAGGTAGCCAATGAGCCAAAAATGAGACACTTCGCTAAATAAAATATTGTTTTGGTAAAAATAAAGATCAAGAACAATTTTGTTTTCGGCTCATTCTCTGAACGTACGATGCATATAATGGTCATGCTTTAGCTCTTGCACAAGCAGTATCTTGTAAGGTTGTAAACCGAGATCTTTTTGCAAAATCTTCCATAAGATGGATGAAGACAGCTCTAATTGCTGTGCACGATGGCGAATCGACTAATTCTGTCCTCAACACTACGCTTCACACCTTCTTCGGTGCGCACTGTACGACGTCTCTGCGGATGCACATTATCAATCTATGACTATGCAACAACGATCCATGGTTTTCCAAATAACTTGTCCGGGATAGACAATTATGCCGACCGTAAAATAAACGTAGTACACGGTAAGTTTCGCAAACTGAACCACGACTTCCGAAGTAAATTTGCAAGCGTTGTTCTAGCATAAGTCTATTCATGATGAAACGGCAAAACATACTCAGCAGAAATCAGCTGTCACCTATCAAATTGACTGTCACTAGAAGCAGTGTTGCCAGGTCAAAAAACAAACCTCTAAAGATTCCCCTAGAAAATTAAAATAATAATAAGACCACCTAAACGTTGCAATATAATTGCACAAACTTTTTGTTAATTACTTACACTTCTGCAGTCAACATGTGGAATAATATAAAGCAAGTTGTGTAATCATTGCTTTAGTTATAGCTTTAAAAAAAAGAAAAAAACGCGTAGATGGATAAAAGAAATGTTAAAAAAAGAAATAAACACTTTTAGGATAGATTGTCAAACTTTCTCTAATTTACTCAATATATTGTGCAATCTTTCAATATGATCTACATAAGGTAAATATTATTGTATAGTATCAATTATTGTGCAATATATTGACTATAATATTAAACGTCTAGTAGCCGCTTAAAAATATACCCTTTAATTATATTTATGAGCCATATTTTGTCGAGAGCATCATACTCTGCTGCTGCAAATTCGTAGATTAACTGTTTTGTGTTCCAGTCTTATCGACTAAAAGTTGATAACAGTTCTTATATTAGCATTTTATCCAAATCCTTAAGTAATATTTACAATAAAGAATAAAAATATGGATTATATAGATTATATTCTGAAGTATGTACCGAGCTGTGCAAATATTAAACGAGCACAAAATATTTGCTGGTCAGTAATTACTTTTACAAAACCCTTATTTATTACACAAAACTAATTAAGTTTCGAAATACATTTTCTACATAATATACAATATCCATAAATATTTATATGTTCAATAGACATCAACTACATAAATTAAACGCCAAAAACTAGAACATAATAAATCATAAAAATCTGGCAAACCTAATATGTATAAGAGGCGGAAAGGCTTCATTTGCCCAGTGGATTTAGGCCACTTTTTAAATTATATTTTTCCTCCATCTCTAAGAACTTTATCGTGTACTTCATATTTCTTCATACAAAGAAACTCTATTACAGTACATTAAATATAACTTTTAGTAAAGCAACATGTGACCTAATTTTTATATAAAAATAAATTTTTCACAATTTCTTATTATGATATCATTAAATATTAAAAATAATAAATCCAATCAGGCCAAATTTGACGCCTTTAAAGCTGGAGAAATTTTCACAGCATTTATCATTTATAAATACATTTATTATGCACGGGAATTGCCGGACGGACGGTCTATGCGAACGGTACACTTTCGTGACTACGATTTGCATGACGGGTTTAAATCTATTATATCATGCCAAACAACAAAGCGTTTGTTTGGGAACCAAATGATTACATCTGACTGAATCGCGTTATAATTTCAACATATTTTTTTAACATATATTTATGAATGTAAATTGGAACGGAGTCAAACTGCACAAATTACATTATAATTACAATTAAAATTATTACACATACTAATTAAGATGATGTTATTTCAGTCCACACAGCCATTATTCAATTTCAAACAACATCCCCGAACATTTTTTTTTACTAACACACGAATATGCCCTGGAGAAATTCCTGCCTATAAACTACTGTCCGAAGAACTTTGAGGGTTTCGAGGTTTGGCTCAAGTTTCCAGCGCATCAGTTCGAATCCCTTTTCGAGAACTTTAGGCGGACCTGACCTTCGCCAATTTACGACTAACCAGAAAGACATGAGAATGTGAATGGGGTTACTTTAAGTGCTTTTTAAATTATCTTATAAAATGTATAAGTATACTTTTATATTATTTTAAAATAAATTTCGATAAGATTTTTATATTATAAAAATATATTCTCATAAAATGGCAATTTAGTGCTGTAACATTAATACCCTCATAAAATTATTCAGGCCAATTTTCTCCGGCAATGTAGTTTAGCACCTGATTTTTATTCTCTGTGTAGAAAAAAAAGCGGTCAAATTATGGCCGAGGATCCTTAAGGGTAAAATTTACAAGGAAGCAAGCCCACCCATTGAAATAAAAGCGTTCCGTTCTTTGTGCTTTAAGAGTCTTTCCACTGTGACAGGGGGAGATTGATAAAGATAAATACTGAACAACAACAAAAAAAAAGATGGAACGGGAAATGGGAATAAATCACGCGGATAAGTAGAATATTTGCAATGATAAACGAAGAGATTTTTTTTTGTTAATCATATTTGCATTGTATATTAGCAGCGTAAGTAGGTTAGAAGATAATTTATAATATTTTATAGTGAAATGTATATTTTTTTTGCTTTTCAAATCTTACAATTTTTAAGAACAAGACCGTCACTAGACTAATTTCAGTATTTCAGTATTAAATTTAGTGTTTTTAAATTAATAAAATAATTTACTATATTGTTATATTATTTCATAAACATGAATTATCACAACTATCGATTATATTAGTAGTTTCATCCAAAACGCTTCTAATATTACAATTTGACTAAATAACTAACATGTAAGCCCGTCAAATTGTGTATATCTTTCCAAAAACACTGAATAATAATTTATTTTAATGAACTGATTCACAAAACAGTTGTACTATATTTAGTATTGAAATAACTAAAATTGACTTCGTGTTAGACAACTTTTATAGAGTTCGAGAATAATGTAATAATAACTAAAAAATGTTACTTTAATATTTTCGAAAATTGTCACTTTGCGCATACCATTTTAATGACATCCATGTATATAACCACATTGAAGCAGTAGTTAAAATTGATAAATTTATTTTATTTAAACATATGCCATTCTACCTTTCGGTGTATGGCTTTCTACATTGTTTCGTTTGATATAGTTCTCTCCATTTTTTCCTGTCCAGAGTTGTTTGTTTGATTCCTTCCCACGGTATTCCCTTTCTTTCCGCTTCTTCTTTTACATTGTCGTTCCAGGTTTTTCTCGGTCTTCCTCGGTTTTTTTTCCCATTTCTCTTGATTCATATATTCTTTTCGTTATTCGCGTATCTTTCATTCGGCATACATGTCCAAACCATCTTAGTTGTCCCTCCATTATTTTTTCATTTATGGGTTCTATTTGTAAGTTTTGTCTGTTTCTTATTCTGTCTCTTATTGTTTTATTTTCTATCTTTCTTAAGAATCTCATTTCTGTTGCATTTATTTCATGTTTTTCTGTCCATGTTTCGCTGGAATACATTATTGTTGGTCTTATTACCTTCTTTACTATATCTGTTTTTATGTTCTTTGGTATTTCTTTTCTTCTAAAAAATGTATTTTTCATCATGTTGAATATTTTCTCGGTTTTTCCCATTCTTTCATTTATTTCGTTGTCTATCTTTCTTTTATTGTTAATTATCGTTCCTAAGTATTTAAAATTTTCAACTTGTTCAATCTTATTTCCATGTAGTGTTATTCTATGGGTTTTGTTTTTTCTTGATATTATCATTGTTTTGGATTTGTCTATGTTGATCTTCATGTTTATTTTTGTTAATTCCATGTCTATTATGTTGATGTGATGTAAATCTTCCTCCGTTTCCGCCATTATTGCCATATCGCTGCAAATAGTAATTCCATAATCTTTGTTGCTTCCATCGTCCGATATCCTACTTTTAGAGTCTTCATACTTTTCTTTGCTTTTTTTATGGCTTCATCTAACACTATTGTAAATAGTATTGGACTTAGTACACACCCTTGTTTTAGCCCAATCTTGGTTTCAAACTCTTGAGGTTCTTTATTGTTGGTTCTAACAATATTCTTATTTTCTTTGTATAAAGCTTTTAATAGATTTATAGTTGCCTCTCTTTTGAAGTACTTTCCATATAAATTCTCTTCTTATCCGGTCAAATTCCTTCTCTAGATCGAGGAAGCAGATATGGATGTCCCTTTTCTTATTTAAAAATTTCTCGCTTAGTTGTCTTATTATGAAAATAAGATCTTGAGTGCTTCTCTCTCTTCTGAATCCGCATTGTGTGTCTTCTATGGTATCTTCAATCTTGTCTCTTATTCTTTTTTCTATGATTCTTGCTAGAATTTTTCCCGGTACACTACTGATCGTGATTCCTCTGTAGTTATTGCAGTTTCTTTTCTTGTAGGTAGTATTATTCCCATGTTCCATTCTGCTGGTATTTTTGTGTTTTTAGCTACGTCATTGAGAAGTTCTGTTAATTGTTCTATTCCTTCCTTACCCATGTATTTGATCATTTCCGGTGTTATGTTGTCTATGCCTGGTGCATTTCCTATTTTTAGTTTCTTTATGGCGTCTATAACTTCTTCTTCCTTTATTTCCTCAATTTCTGGCATGTTAGTATCATCTTCTTCATGTTCCTCCGGGCTTAGGATTTCTGTTTCTGTCAGTTCTTTAAAATATTCTCTCCAACTTTCCATTATTTTATCCTCTTCTGTGATTATATTTCCTTGTATGTCTTTTACGTTTATCATATTGTATTCTTTTTTTTTTTCATCTGTTTTAGTGTTCCATAGAATAGTTTTTGGTTGTCTCTATAGTTTCCCGCCATCTTTTTACCGAATTGATTCCATGATTCTTTTTTAGCTTTTTGCACCTCATTATTTACTTCCTTTCTTTTAATTTTGTATTCTTTATAGTCTTCTTCGTTTTTTGTACTAATGTATTTTTTCCATTTTTCTTTTTTCTCTTTAATTTTCAATTTTATTTCATTTGTCCACCATTCAGTTTTTTTATTATGTTTGTTCTCTATTTTTGCTGTTCCACAGCTTTCTTTTGCTGCTTCTAGTATGGTGTTCTTGAATGTTTCCTATTTTTCTTCTACTTTCTTTGTTTCTCTAATTTTACTACATTTCTTTTTTACTATCTCTTGGAATCTATCTCTGTATTCTTTTTCTTTAAGTTTGTAACTTTTTATCTTCTCTTTTACCTTCTTTCTTCTCTTATCTGTTTTTTCTTCCACTTTTCTCAAATCCATTTTTACTAGGTAATGCTCGCTTGCGATTTCTGCCTCTCTTGATACTTTTACATTTAAAACATTTTTCCATTTTTGTTTGCTTATTATAATGTAGTTTATGTATCCTCTTGTGTTCAAATTTTGTGTTTGTTATAATAAGGTTGTTTTCCACGCTCAGTTCTATAATTCTTTCCCCATTATTGTTTCTGGTTTCTTCTCCCCATTTTCCCATGTATTCTTCTATTCCTGCGTTTTGGTTTCCAACTCGTCCGTTTAAGTCTCCCATGATTATTACATTTTCCAGTCCTTCATCTATTTCATTCTGTAACTTTTCAAAAAATGCATCTTTATCTTCCTTTTTAGCAGCTTCGTTTTCTTCATAGGCTGTTATTAAAGTCCATATTTCCTTTCCATATAGCTTTATTTCTACTGACAAGATTCTTTCGCTTATGTATCTTTCTTTCGTAATGTCTTATATTTTGTTTGGTGCTATTATTATACCAACTCCCCCTTTTGCTCTTTCTTTTTCATCTACTCCTGACCAGAACATCCAGTATCCTTTGTGTATTTTTCTTAGTCTTTTTTCTTTCTTTTTTGTTTCTTTAATTCCTAAAATTTCTATTTTATGTTTTATCATTTCTTCTACCAACTCTTCCTCTTTGCCCTTTATGCTTCGTATATTCCATGTACCCAGTCTAATTTTTTTGATTTTTTCTCTTTTTGTACTCATTTTCCCTTTCATTGCTTTTCCGTTATCCGAGTATTTGTTCCGGTTTGTTTTGTGTATTAATAGTTTTTTGACGCCGCTTGTTCTTCTTTGTCTTCTCTTTTTGTGACCCCCTTTTCTAGTTCATTCCATTCATAAAATTCCTCATTGATTATTAATTTTCTGTATCTAATTTTAACTCTTTTTCCCAGTTTGATATTTCCAATTTGAAGATTTCGTTCTCTGAATTTTTGTTTAACCATGTTATTTTCTTAATGTCTACTTTTACTTGTAGCTTTTCTTTCATCCACTGTTCAATCTCTCCTTCTGTATTCTCTGTTAAATTCAAGCCTTTTATTATAATGTTGTTTTTATTCTTTATTTTTTCTTCTCTTTCAATTTTTTGTTCGATATTTTCTATTCTATCTGTTAGGCTTTTCACTTCTGTTTTCTAGATTTCTTCTTTTTTCTCCATTTCTACTTTTATTGACCTTATCTCTTGTTTTATTTCATTCATATTTTCATCCATTTTATTCATCATTGTTTGGATCATTTTCTTTAATTCCTCCATCGCTTTTGTGTCTGTAAAAATCTCTTGTGTTTCCTTATTTTTTTCTTTCTTACTCAATTCTTTTTCTGCTCTTTTCTTTTGATCTGGTGATCTTATGGTTTTTTTACTTCTGTTAAATATATTATGGCTTTCTTCTTTTTCTATTTCTCTTGTTCTTTTATTCATTCCCTTGTTATTTTTTTTTCTATTTTAATTCGATTATGTTAATTTAACTTAAATATATGTAAATATAAATGCGGACGCCTCTGTTTCCTTTTCCTCGTTGCGCGTGGCGTGACTTTGTGCCGTACCACTCGCACCTGTCTCCTTCTACTGTACCCTCTTGCTATATGTCGTCCTCTCTTCTTCACTGACTGGCAATTTTTATCCGCTTGGAATTTAATGTTGTTATCGCTGGTTTTTGTCACTGTTTCACTTTTCTTTATTACACCACTGCACACTTTTAATTTATATTTTCTATTTTATTTATGCACTTTTGGCTTTAGTGATAAGTTCCGTTATTACGAAGTGGTTATCGACTTGATAAATACCAATCCAATTCCCGTAACATCAAAAAGAAGCACACCAAAGATACATACTATCACCAATGGCATAGTGTTATAGTCATAAAAAAAATTCCCATAAATAATTTTACTTGTACAGACAACAGAAGAACTAAAGGAATTGATCAAAAAGCCAAGAATTTCAGAAAGCAAAATCTTTGGCCTGAAAGCCAATATTTCTTAAGCCCTTCTATTGGTTTATCGTCTTTTTCTGGTTCATCTTTTGGTTTGGCTTCAATTGCTTAATATTTGGGTTAAATTGCTTCTTTTGGTTTATCGTTTTTTATTTGTTCTTCTTTTGGTTTGGCTTCAATTGCTTTATATTTGGATTCAATTGCTTTAGGTTTTGCATCACCTGGAGCCAACATGTTGATGGTCTTTACTTAAGATTTTGATTATTAATACTAAAATATCAGTTAATGGAAGATTGATGAAATTTTTGTGACAGATTTTTTTGTTTGTTTTTTTTTTTATCATAAATCATAAACACTAAAGACAGCCAAAAGGACTAATGTGTCTTTTATCCAACAAATAAACAAACTTACAAAAATAATCTATTCCCAAATCCTTAAATATTTCGAACACATCGAACAAAGAGATGACAAAAACTTAGAGAAATTAATAGTAGAAAGAAAAAGATCAAGAGGACAAACCAAATAGCCTCACAAGCAACAAGAAAATTCAGTAACAGAAAAGGAAGCGTTGTAAGAAACGTAACAAGCAACCACGATCACTACTCATCTTCAAAGATAATAAACAAAGAAAAAAAAAAGAAAAAAAGCTGATTTCATATTAATTGATTGTAGTTAAGCAAACACTATGACTTATTAAACTCTATGATGACCACTATACGAAAACGCGATTGTCGGCTGTTGCATGGCCTACCCAATGATGTAGAAGTGTTTCGTCCAGATAATTTTTAACTTGTAGTTCCAAACGTTTAGCCTCTTGCTCGCCAACAGTTTCGGGTAGATGAACAGGCAAAATTAATACATGCAACAAGAAATGGTCTCTAAAGGCGAATGGGCCAATAAAATGATCAACGGCATGGAGGTGCGGAAGCACTGCATTAAAGATCCAATAGACATTCCCAAAATAATCATAATTATGGCTTAAAATCAAACTACCGGAGAGATGCAAAAAAGATAAAAATAGGGACATGGGGTTTCGTAGCATGTTCCAAATCGCAACAATTCAGAACACTATTTATAAAGAATTTGAATTGCAATCCTTAGTATAGGGATTGTTTTTCGACCTGGTAACACTGCTTCTAGTGACAGTCAATTTGATAGATTACAGCTGATTTCTGCTCAGTATGTTTTGCCATTTCATCAAGAATAAACTTACGCCAAAACAACGCTTGCAAATTGTGCAAACTTACTTCTAAAGTCGTGGTTCAGTTCGCGAAATTTGCTGTCCATTTTACGGTCGACATAATCGTCCATCCAAAGTTGTTTGGAAAATCATGGATCGTTTTGCACTACGCATAGTTTGAGAATGAGCCAAAACAAGATTGTTTTAAATCCTAATTTTCACCAAAAAATTTTGTTCAGCAAAGATTACTGACAGTTGAATGGCGTTAATGTTTTAATGCAGAAAACATTTGCTGACTGCATAATCTCGCGTAACGGACCCGTGAATTGGCCTCCGCGGTCGTATGATATCACACCTATGGACTACTTTCTGTGGGGATATGTGAAGTCTAGTGTACGCCAATAAACCAACGACGTTGGGTCAGCTAGAATCCAACATTTGCTGATATTCGACCCCAGCTTCTCAAAAAAGTAGTTGTAATTGGACTTCCAAATTGCACTTCATTAAAACTAGCCGCGGCCCATATGCCCAAAATCATATTTAAGCAGTAATAGCATAAAATTATCTTTCCAATAAAGCCAATACCATGGCCTTAACATGATTTTTATGAGTTTCCTTTCAGTTCAGAACCAAAAACAAAACAAAATGTAGAAATGATGGATACACAGTATATTACCCTGAACGAAACACTCCACAATATCAAAATAAAGTAGGATTCAATGTCTCGTAGCACTTATGCAAATTAATACCA
This sequence comes from Tachinus rufipes, assembly GCA_963932245.1. Taxonomy (NCBI): domain Eukaryota; kingdom Metazoa; phylum Arthropoda; class Insecta; order Coleoptera; family Staphylinidae; genus Tachinus; species Tachinus rufipes. The sequence goes on from OZ010744.1 coordinate 84,012,973, forward strand.
AACCCATCAAGACCAATATGATCACATGATAGAAGCACTATATAAAAAAATACAAAAAACACTTCAGCAGACCAAAAAAAAAAAAATCACAATATCTATGAGAGACTTTAACTCTAAAGTTGGTCATGACAAAGTAGCCAATATTGTTGGCAACTACGAATTGCGCACGCGGAATAACAGAAAAAACAAATCAGTTCAATTCTGTCAGATGCAGACTTCAAGAACAAACAAACTGCAATTTCTGAACAACAAAAAATACAAAAATGTGAAAGAAAGATGAAAAGATATAAAACAAGTAACATCAAAAATAACATCAAAAATGATAGACAAAAGACGTTCACTAAAGCACAGATACAAAGCAAAATACAAAAAATTGCTTCAACAACACACATTTTCTATATAATTAATATGAAGACTAACAATCTGGGAAAAGTATACAAAAAAGTTATTTCACGATACCAGAACACAACATCATATATAATATATAATGACACCAATAACAAACACCAAATAAAAAAGAGTAATGTCACAAATATGCTTGTGGCACAGGTGACATACGTGCCAAAATTTGAAACTATTCTCAGATCAAAGCCTAAACACCATAAAAAACCTATTCAATAAAGTTTATCAATCTGGTAAGACACCTAAGAAATGTGAAGACTACCGTATGATCAGTTTTTTACTAAAAATCGTACATAAAAAAATTTAACAAAAGCTCGAAACACAAATGTCGAGCACACAAATGAGCTGAAAGCTAGAAATAGACTTTGTGCCACACACCGTTTCAAAGATGTTAACTAAGTCAATGCATGTTTCATAGACTATAAAAAGCATCTGACCGGGTTAAGCATGACAAGCTACTTGACAGCATAAAAAAACTAAGATACAAAGTGACATATAATAAGTCTTAGATAAAAGTAAAAAACCAAAATTTAAAAAAAAGTTGTAATACATCGCGGTGTTAAGCAAGATTGCATACTATATGCTTTTTAACGTTACACTAAAAAACTATTCGCCGAAGTATTTAAAGATGCATCTGAGGGCTTAACTATTAATGACAATGCATTCTCTTTCATTAAATAAATTAGAAATGCAACTGAATCAGTATGGCCTACAACTAAACACAAAAAAGACAAATTACATGACAAGACGTAAGAAGCGACTTGCGGTAAATAAACTTCACGTAAACAACACAGTAATAGAAAAAGTGAATCCTATTCTTTATCTCAAGTGCTCACTACCTGAGAAATAATACCATTAAAAAAAAAAGCCAAACAATCAAAAGAACGAGAGCAACCTTCCCAAAATTAAAAAATGTGTTTTCTAGTAATGAGTTAAGTCTAAACCTCAAAAAAAAACTAATAGAATGCTATGTACACTCAGTGCTGGCTTTATATCTCATCATCATCCATCAAGGAAGCTACAACAAAAAGAGTCAAATCATTTAAAATAGGTAGAATAAGCTCTCTTACTTTGGTCATATAATGCTAAATGAAAAGTATAATCTGCTGTAATAATTGAGAATTTACTATAATAGTACAAAAAAAATCAAAATTTGTTTTCGAGCTGCCATCAACAAAGTCTCAATAGCAATAATGATTACCAACATCCACTGAGCGAACAAAGAGGCACTGATAAGAAAAAAAAATCAAACTTCTACGTATTTTGGACTTTTGTAGACTTCATTAATAAATAGCACAAACACGTTTATTGTACCAATCGTAGATCGACTGCTTAGTAAGTGGTGGTTTTCCAAAACGTGTTTGAAAATGTCGTTAGAGAACAGTTTATTTTAAAAAATTCAAGCAAACAATATTATTTCTCCCTAGAATTTGCACATCTTAGCTATTATGCTTGCGCAGTACTATCTAACTTCTACAGTTCGCAAAATGTATGTCGTTATCACAAATAACCTTGTTTTAAACAATACCAAACATATCAAAACTTTCTGTATCATGCTAGCCACAAACGCTGGAAAAAACACTGTTCATTTTTTTGTAAAGTATTATTGGATTATGATTGCAAATCACGTATAGAATCTCATACTCCAGCAACTCATATAACCACCCATACAAGATAGTGTTATGAGCATGTATTAACTGTTTAAATTACATAACTTAATTTGTTTACAAAAAATCACTTTAGCATAAAAACCATGCTAGGCTAATGTTAATCTATAATTTTTTTTTTTTAAGTTATGTTGAGGTAGTTTTTGTTAGCATTGCTTATAATCATTAATATACTGTATATCATGTTATTTACGTACTTGTATTGTCTGAGAACCTGAAGGTTATGCACACATAGATTAAGTGGGTCTTTAAAGTGTGAAAAAGTACATTGAAAAAAGATCATTGAGGTAGTTTACAACTGTCTGAAGTTATTCACACATAGGCTGAGAAAAGTCTTGAAAGTGTGTAAAAAAATACATTGGCTTTGAGGTCTTTGAGGTACTTGACAGTTGTAGCATACCAGGTACGCTGCCAGAGTTGCGGTTGTACTAGGCTGTAAAAAATGGTTATTCATTGAATGTTAACACCGTATTTGGCATTGAGGTCTTATACGTAACAGTCGTTGGGGTATGCTTGTGTACTGGCAGTTGAAGCCATGGGGTTGCACAATAACTGCAAAAGATTGTCAAGTTTACACAAGCCAGTTGGGTCATGAGGTTGAATGCATTACATTATTAAAGAGCAGTTATAAACACACTGGTATTAGAGTATATCTTGGAAATGTGTTAATTAGGTGATTGATGTAATTGTAGAGATTGAGGTATGACTACTAGTCCTCTGCTACAGAAATATTACCAATGCGGTCAAATGATTTGACCCCTTCATTATTATACATATAGCTAAATAGTGTTAAGTTAATTAATATACGTCGTTTAAGCACGGAGTGGTGGTTGAGAAGATTAGCGTGCGTAGCGTTAGTTATATACAAAAATTAAATTATAAATAAAACTCCCAATACTCGTAGAATCATTCAAAATTCAACCATAGCAAATGTATTGAGACATCATTAGAACAGAGATCAAAATGTCTAAAAAGGCCAAATGTATATAATTTAAAACTTTATGTTTAAAATCATTTAATATAAACTCAAATACTTACAATATCAATATAGTTATGATAATTCTTACCTGAAACAAAAATACAAATAAAGATTAATTCAAATTCATACAGTAAAAAATCATATTTTAATTTAGAATTATTTAGTAATATTAGGACTGTTCGTTTGTCTAAACTGACAGTTCGGAGTATGCTGGATATAATGCGACAAGATAAAAACAATTTTTAAATATTATATTTGATTTTTACGTCGTTATAATATTATTTATTATTTTAAGAATGTATTGTGTAAGCTGTCATATACAGTTCACTTCACTGTTCAGTTCTGACCAACAAACAGTTTAGATTTTTGGAATATCAGCCTAAAAAGACTATTAATGACGTAACCAACAATTAAGCTTATTGCTTGCTTCTTCAAAGTGAAGAAGCTGAGTACCTTCTGGTTAAGCTAATCACACAGAAATTAGAGCAGCTGAGTCAATAAACAAAAGTAGTAATAAATGTACCCAATGCCAATTACTTTTGTTTCCTATCATTTCTGCATACTACACCCATCTGTTATTCCCAATCTTTTTCAACCTGCTGGTTGATAGTAAAAAGTCAATCATGTCTTGAGTTGGTGTCGCCAGTTGAACCTAACAAGTGCTTAACAAACAACTACTTTGGTAGTAGAAGCAGTTTTCAAATATAGCTACCTGTTTGCTATCCAAATTGTACCAAAATGCCAAAAACCAATACCATGACTGAGAAAGCTGGCCATATCCGTCGGTAAAACAAATAACACTACCACGTTGTAACGTCAAGTGTAAAAATAGCAAATATCATGTCAAAATTAACGCGCTATTTTAACACATTGTTATTATAACTCCATAAAAATATCACCACAAATTGATCATGCTATTGTTACACGTTTGATCAAATTTAGTATTGACAACTCTATGCGGTTCACATGTATACAAATTTTGGAAAAAGACTGTGATACAAGATAAATTCATCTTACAATTTGCTTCTCTCCAAAATGATTTATTTTTAGAAAGAATTCCGTACTGTGATTAGCTGATAAAAAATGTAAAACGTGATTCGTTGCAGTTTCTTCTAACTGCCGTATACTCATTAGTTCAATGTCGATTCAACAATAAAATGTTGGCAATTTGATGCCCAGCAAAATAGCCATACAATACCTAAAACTTCGCAACAAAATAATGACTTTGAAATGTCATCAGACTCATTGTAATACTTTACAAATAAACAATTATGTGTTTCTAACCTCAAATTATTGAATTTGTTTATTTGTGAAACCTGAATCAAGTCTTAAGTTCATCTTCTTTAAAGCGGAAGGAGCAAATCCCTTGCAAAAACTTTTTTTTTTAATTATTATGGGGTCCAACTTTAGTCTAAAAGCAAAGTGTTTCCGTTTACCTAAAATTTATTTACATATCAGTTTTCCGACTGTTTAGACTTGAAATCAATTAAATTAAATTCAAATGTAACGTTTTTCCAAACTTTTATTTTGTGTTTATTAATTAAAGCATCCATTATTTTGTTTTCAATATTATTTTTTGTATTTTAATCAAATATCTAATAAACAATCTTTTGTCAGTCTCACTAAAATGTTGCTTTCTTTAGATAGGTTCAATTTTAATTATTATTGATTCCATAGTTTACAATTAAATTTAAAACTAAATTAATCGCGTCGGGAAACACCGGGCATACGTTTTAAAACATCGTCTTGTCAGTGCAATAATAAAACACCCGATCGCAACAGTCCGTTAAAGTCAATTAATCCAAATCCACTGTTTTGACCATCGGATTAATGCAGTGCAGCAATAGTATTTTCAAAACAAAAACTTGTATTTATCTCTATATTTAATAATATTAGATGAGTATATAAAAAATATACTTGACAAAAAATTTGTTACAAGTTTACATTAAAACAGCTACCTACACCTCCAAAAAAATATTAAAAAATAGACCAACACCACAAGCCCCCAAAGATCATAAAGATTCCGTTCACCTTGAGAAAATGAACAATGCTTACCTACTGCACTGAATAGAAAACAAATCCACTTTAAAATAGAACAAGAGACAAACCTGCAAAAGAAGCATTAGAAAACCTTTCATAGAGCTCAGAACCAAGACGTATTTCAAATTAAAGCTCAAAAATAATTAAACATAAACATCTGCATAAACAAATAACAAGCAGCCGATTTAAGTTTAGGGTTCATCAACTTTATGTATAGCATGGCTTAGTAAGTCCAAGCCAAGACAACAATGTTTCCAACAGTTTACCAATTTGGCACAAACCGCCTAATACAGCTGCTGCACTAAGCTAGCATTGCACCCTTATAATACTGTACAAAGAGCATTTTATCATGAAAATTCAATTTTTTTTTTCAAAACTTCAGAACTCGATTGACCGCAAGTCAAAATCCCCAAAAAAAAAAACAAACAAGATACGACAAACAGCATCGTAACGAGCCAAACAACTAAACCCGATACTGACAGACAAAAAAGTTTGCAAACTCGGACCTTATTCTGCAATTGTAAGTAATGATACAATCACTACCATCTACTATCGAAAGATTGTTTAAAGACACCAGAAATTAACAAAGATTATTGCGGATCTCAAGTACATATAATAAAGTTATTCGCAAATATCTAGAACTATGTTTTTTATCAATCAATTGATTATTTTGATTTCTAAAAATTCTATTTTATTGGCATGCTTTTAGTTGAACTAATAAATACTAATGAGGATTTTGTGATACTGAATACATTTTTCAAACTTCCAGCTCAAAAACTCTATACCTGGAAATCTCCAGCCGACAACTCAGAAAAGATAGTAAGAAATCAAATTGATTATATCCTAGTTAACAAAAGATACAGAAACAGTTTTAATATGATTAAAACCTATCCTGGGGCAGACATTAATTCGGATCATAATCCTGTTGTTGCTACTGTCAAAGTTCGCCTGAGAAAAAACCTAAAAACAACCTGCAGAAAGAAGCTTGACATGACTAAGTTAAAAATCGAGTCGGTAAAAGAGCAAGTACGAAGATGTCTAGACGAGAAAATGCAGATAATAACAAGAACTGATAATACTGATGTTCAAGCGACATGGCAAACAATAAAAGAAGAAATAACCTATAGCAGCAAAAGACATCTAAAACAGGAAACAAAAATAGGACAAAAACCTTGGATGAACAAAAAGATCTTGAAGCTAATGAACCAGAGAAAGCAATTTAAGAACAACAAAACAAGGTAGAACAAAATACAGACAGAGTTACGGCGCAAAATCAGAGTCGCCAAAGACATCCATCTAACTAATCAATGTGAAAAGTTTGAATCCTTACAGTTCAAGCATGACGCTTTCAACATGCATAGGAAGATAAAAGAGGCAGCTGGGTGCAGCAGGAGAAGAACTACGGGACGCTTAATAAACAACGAAGGGCAGCTTATAATTGAGATAGAAGATAAACTAAAAACCTGGCAAATACCTAATACAAATAATGCAGAATCGGGTTACACTATCACTAAGGAGGAGGTAAGAAAAGCCATCCAGCAAACCAAAGACGGGAAAGTAGTAGGCCCAGATAATACTCACTCGGAGGTGTTAAAAGTACTAAGCGAGGAAGGTATAGACATCATGACATCATTTCTGAACCTCATATATGACAGTGGTACCATACCACAGGATTGGCTCCACTCCATGTTTGTGACAATTCCAAAAACACAAAATGCAAAAGCATCCAGCAGGGGTGCATACTAGCCAATGCTCTTCAATCTATACTCTGAAGAAATATTTAAGGAGGTAAATACTGGCATTTGATTAAACGGTGAATATATCTATAATATCAGATATGCTGATGATACTGTGATGTGTGCGGATAGCATAGAGAGACTGCAAGAACTTATAAACAATGTCGTGAATGCAAGTAAAAACTACGAATTAAACCTGAATCCCAAAAAAACAAAGTATATGGTCATCAGCAAAGTGCCAATTCAAAACATCCAGCTCAAAGCAGAAGGTCAGGCAATACAACGGGTCTCAAAGTATACTTACCTAAGTACCACAATTAACGATCAGTGGGACCATTCGGTAGAAATAAAATGCCGCATTAAAAAAGCCAGGGGAGCTTACATAAAGATGAAAGATGTGTTCCGTAGTCATGACTTAAATATAAAAACAAAAATGAGACTTGTCAGATGTTACGTGTACCCGGTTCTCTTATATGGAATGGAAGCATGGACCATGAAAGACCATATCACCAACGCAAGGATCCTTTAACGTTTCGGAAAAGAACTGGAGGTAGTTAATACTATTAAGGCGCGCAAGTTGCAGTATTTCGGACATATTATAAGGAATGAAAAAAAAAATGGATTATTAGAACTGATTCTGCAAGGAAAAGAGTTCGGAAGAAGAGGTCCTGGCAGAAGGTATATCCAGGCTCAAGAACCTAAGACAGTGATTCGGGAGTACAACTACCAAACTCTTCCGCGCTGCTGTAAACAAAGTAAAAATAGCTATATTGATCGCCAACATTCGGTAATCGGATAGACACCTGAAGAAGTCAAAGCACAAACTAAGAAACAATCACTTGCTAAACTAAGTATTGAACCAAACATGGATCCACCAAACTCTTTCTCAGACAAAAAATGTGAATGAAACACCCTCCCACTCCCCCAGGTCGGTCCACAATTATAAACCGACCTGCAAAAAGTTTTGGCTAATATCTTAACACAGTCAAATGTCGCAAACAACAAAAAATACGCTTTTTCAGCGATGAAAATGGCTGGTAAACTTCTGCATCCGCATATATTCGGTGTCAATGCCGAGAGAAAGAAAACAAAAACCTGGATAGAAAAGAAAAAGACTAAGCTCCAACCAACAACCAAAATAAGTTTGTTCTTTTGTTATAGCACATCATGTGTGTAATTGTAAAATTCAATTTACTATCATCAGTAATAATAGTATGTTGAGCAAAATAGATATTGAATTAGTGTAACTATTTGGTCAAATAAAAAAGCTTGTAGAAACAACAAAAATTTAAAACCCAAAACAATTTATTATTCAATATAATCTCATCTTAATAAAATACATTTATTACAGCAAACTTGCAACATCTCAAAATCTCCAAAAAAAAATTTCGCTTTCCACAGCGTTTATTATCTCCTCGTTTGACAGAATTACGACCTCTCAAACTCGTTTTCATTTGAGAAAAAAGATGATGCCCAATATAACCATATATAAATCTGGCTAATAAAAAAAGTGTTCAAGCAATTCAAGCCCCAAATCACAAACTCATTTTCATTGCAATGTGCGATTTGTGATCTGGAAAATTGCAAAAACAGAAAAACAAGTGGCCTACACTCCGGGTCTTTCCTTCACTATTTATTCTTGTAGATTGGTTAATAAAGTTCCTCCTCCTCCTCATACTTCTTTTTGGACATTGTCCTGTTTCTTTACGCATCTCTCGTCTCTTGCGACCTTGAGCTCCATGACTCGTTCCATCGCTTTAATAAAGTTAAATAACATTAATCAGTACCAATTTTTCTCTTATCAAGATAATCAATCATGATCACTTCAAAACAATCCCCAAAACTGAAGGAAAAACTTTTCTAGCAGATTTTTAAACGCTAAACATCTTCAGTCTAAAAAAATCAAAATGCATTTCACTCGTAAAAATGTTATGTACATTTCTTCAAGTCAAAGTTTCATCCATAATAACAATGCAGTTTGAAAAGACAAGCACAGATAAAGCCATTCCACCCTTGCTGGCTTCTGGTCAACACTCAAACTTTCAGAACCCATTTTGCAGTAGTTTCATTTACAAATCGACTATGTGAAGAACGCATTCCTATAAAATCTTCAGTGCCACTAATATGTGTTTTAGCCCAATTCGACGGTCTGATAATCAATTCTTTAGGAATTCAATACAGAAATTTGCCATCCCAATCTCTTTTCAATTTCAATAAAATTTAAGTTACCTTACTTGAAGCAAGTATATTCACGGTCACGTACAAAAAATATTGATTACCAAGTGCATCAAGGATATATTCCAAAACCTGCTTAACCAACATGTTCTCTAATCTTATTAAGTTATTTTATTTTAAGAACTTTACAATGTGGAAATTAACATATTATTCCAAATTTTAAACATATTGGGCAGTAAGCTATTATTAATCTATAATTTTTCAAAAATTCAAAAATGTTTGTTTTTTGTATGATAAGGCAAATATAGTCAAAATAAAATTTAATTCATTTGCAAATATTTTAAGAACAATAGGTGAACTTTCATCTATCCCTGTTCCCTTTCTGATATTTAATTTAAGAAGATATCTTTTGACAACCCATTTTTCCATTTGATTTCAAAGAAGAGGTAGTAAATATCACTAAAATTTATTTAGTTCAATTAGAAGAATTTTTATAAAATTCATTAAAGTATATATGTAATTTAAATAGAATATTTTTTTCAATCTTATTAACAACCAATTGTATATTATCAAATTCATTACACATATTTTTAGAATCTATTTAAATAATTTATACTGATCTGTATTGCCAAATTCAGTTTGAATTTTACAAAGTTTGTCAGTTTTATCAACAACATTAATATTTTTAATAACAAAGTCTTGTCTTATTATTGAAATTGTTGTCAATTCAACCGCCAGTCAGATAATATACTGGTTGTTGTCGTGTTACTATGTTAGACAACTCCATATACAATGATAATCTAATTTATTTATCAAATAACGATTTTCGGAGGCACTATACCAATACATTAATTTATTTAACAAAATTAATCATTCAAATGTATACAGCAAATGAGTAGCGCATGAATATATTAATTTCTATTTCGTTTAATCTAACTTAAATATTTGTTTGAATAAGTCAATGTTATGAAAATCATAGCCGTTCGTTCCATCGCAATTACATTTTGAAATGTTTGCGGGGAAACTATTACGGAATTGGTAGATGCGAAAATTGAACACTATCGATTAGATTTTATGTGCCCATCGGACAACAAGTTTCAAACTAAATTGAGCAAATATTATCTGCATGTGATGGTGAGTTTGCGGAATTGAAAATAATCATTTGCTGAATTACTCCGTTCGAATGATTTAATAAATTAAAATGCATTTCAATGCGGCACGGCACGTACATTTCAACCACAAATTACAAGTTTTTTAACAAATTTCATTTAACAAAATTGAAAACTAATAAATGTTTAATGCGACATATATTTATAGTAATTATTAATTAAATAAATAGTATTTAATAACTCGTTATGAGAAACTTTATATTCTGATAAATCTCTTTCAAAATAAGTAACTCAAAAAACATGTTAATTGGCTTGAAATAATTATTCTAAATTGGTACTTCTATCCATCCCTTTGTGTCTAGACCTCTCAATTATTATCACATAAAAAATTTAAAGAAAGTTTGAACTAATCAAAGGGAATACAACGGCAATTCGCAAGATTAATAAATCCTCTGTAATTATTATCTTGCCGTTTTAATGGGGTCAATTGAAATATGTATTTTAATTATAAAGACAAATGTTAAACCTTATTCAGTTAGTAAGAATTTTGTACATCATTTCCATTATTAAAATGCAGTTATAACCAATTATACAAGGCAGAGTAAAACGTTAAAATGCTCTAAAGATTATTTGTAGTGGCCGCCTCCACGATAATTTTAGTTTGAGTTTTTTTTTAATTTGACTTTACGGCCAAAAAATAGTTCTAAACATCACAGCCAATAAAGCTTTGCAACACTTTGCTGTCTACAAACAGTGCTTCCCTACCCTTGGTACTTAATATAATATTATGAGATGTTAAAGACCTAAACCTTGTTAAGATGACAGAGTTAATTTCGGCAGTTGAAGCAATGGTAAAAGACAGTTGTAAGCCATGATTCTGCACACTACATTATATCCATAGATTGTCCGCCAGGTGGGCGCCAAGCAACTGACCCCAGAATTAAAACCACTATGTGTTGATGCTTGTCTACCACATTCTATTTACTCCCCTAACCTCCAAGCAATTATCATGTCTGCGGTCCTCTTAACGAGACGTTAGATGAGAAAAAATTCAAAGTAATAATGAAGTGAGCTGTACATATGCTCAACAGATTTTGTTGTTGCATAAAACGTAATGAAGACTAAATCAAATTGTTTTTGATTAACGCATGTTGTATTCATATAATACTCGTATACTAACAATATTTATAATTAGTTGATAAATGAAAATCACAAATTTTAATTAATTTAATGTATTTCAATTAACATGTATGACAAATAATATGAAAATGAAAAACAATAATATTAATTAAATTCCGATTTTGTTTGACCTACTTGTACAAATGCTTCGAAATAATGAAACTGTTTTTAATTAAATGATAATAGCAATCATTAAATGTATATAACATGAAGCTTAACTGAGCTTGTAAAATGTAATACGAAGGTAGATTCAAGTTTTTTTTTTGCATCATAAAAGATAATTTCCGGTTTCCTCCTTTCAAATTACTACTAGAATGCTTCTTAAAACAAACTCTAAATTTGAAGCAAACAGGTGTCTGAACAAATTTAAAAATATATATAAAGACTATATAATAGCATGTTCTAACGGTATATATAATATTGGTCAAAGTTTTTGACATTTCATGTCGCTTCCTTCGCAATTGAAAATAAAATGATTCACAAGTGGTTTAATAACTTTAATTGTAGTCGTTTGAGCACAAGTAACAAAAAAAACGTTAAAATATATTGAAAGACCGCAGAAAGATTGCTGAAATAATAGTCAGATATACAAGAACGCAATATCTTACACAAATATTTAAATTAAAATAAACTAGCAGTTCATAGTTACGGACAAGACAGAAATAACAGTCAATAAACTAGAAATTCAGCTCTAATAAAACAATTCAACAAATACCGGTTTTGAAAGGTTAAAAAATCCTAATTTTCAAAAAAACTCGGAAAGTAGGTTAGGTTAGGTTAGAATAGGTTGAAAAAAATGTCCAAATCATACGCACCGAACACTCCAACACAACACAAACGGTAGAACTAAAAAAGTTTCACTGACATGTTTCCAGCAACCATAAATTTAAAAAACTGGTCCAAGAATTGAATACTGCTTTCAAAAATAATCCCTAGATACCCATGAAAGAAAGCCACCAGCACCTGACAACCTTTTCTGCTATCAATTTAATGCCATTCGTGTCTCAAAACACGCTATCAACCTTTCAACAGCCAATGTCACATGACTAGACGGAACTGCCAGGAATATAGTACAACTTCCAGCAAATTACAGATCGCAGGCTTTAATGTCGCACGTCTACTCTTGACAAAGAAGAAAATTGGGGACGGCTGAAACCGCTGAAAGATCAAGAACAAGGTGGGGCACATCGTAAATACGTGCAAAGAAGGCAAAGAGAGTTGCCATAACTGCGGCAAAAAAATCACAAACTCAAAGACTGCAAAAAAAAGTGCGAGCTAGCTCTGCAAGAAAGCTGATCTCAAGGCATAAACGATAAATTGTCCAAGATACCGGGAAAAGATGCGTAAGCTGAGGGAGAAGGGAGAGACCGCAACCACACAATAAAGTTGCTCCAGGTGAACCTAAACAAGAACAAGAGAGCAATGAACCTGCTCATGTACACTTGCTCTGTTGAAAATATCGACTTTGCAATCGTATCGGAACCAAACTGCAACAAGGCAAAAACAACCGCAAATGGGTCACGGATCAAAAACAGACGCGGCAATGTTCATCCCGCATACCGGTACGACAACCACAGAGAAAGAAAACAGAAATGGCTTTGTGAGAGTAGAGACCAGTAGTATTAGTCTACTACTACTACATCTCCCCAAATATAACAATCGGTCAATTTGAAAACTTCTTAGCAAAATTCCGCAAAGATACAAGGCGCCCCAACAAAGGAGTAGTGATAGGCGGTGATTTTAATGCAAAGTCAGCACTAAGGGGCTCCCCAACAAAAGACAGAAAAAGCAGCATAATGGCTGAATAAGTGGACGAGTTAGACTTCTTTGTTTTGAACCACCACGTTCATGAGAAACGGCAGCAGCTCGTACATTGACGTGACCCTGTGGACACAGAACATCACCAGGCAAGTAGTACAATAAGAAGTTGGGGAGCCTCAGCGACCACAATAACATAAGGTACGTAATAGAGGTGGCAAAACCAATGCCAAGAACCCGATCACGCAGAAACTCGGTTGGATCTTGTGTGATGCGCGGGCCAAGGAATTTGGCAACAGGGTTGCTGCGGCAACGGAAAAAAAACACCGTAACCACACAGCTGAGGAAAAGCTCCAGCAACACTCGCAGACAGGTGCAATGAAGGAACAGCGATCTTGCTGAATTAAAAAAAACCTGTGTGAAGGCAAGACGGGCACTCACCAGAGTGAAAGTAGATAATGATCAAAAAAGGCAGCTCTACCTGAGGTACAGTGAACAAAAATCGGCACTCAAAAAAGCAATTAAGGCATCGAAACAAAAAATCATAGGCCAAACTATGTGCAGAGATGAACAACGACTTATAGGGCACTGGATATAAAATAGTAACCACAAAATTAAGAACACGCTCTCTGATAGCCCTGTAAAAAAAAAAAGACTGGCTTGCGAGCTTTTTCCACAACATGGCAAAACCGAATGGCCGCTGAGAGCTATAAACGCGGCAGAAATACATCCGTGCACCTGCAAAGAGGTAAGGCAAGCAGGTAAGCGATTGAAACAAGAAAAAGCTGCAGACCCTGATGGAATACTTCCGAAAATAGCAAAAGAACTGTTAAGTTCTGCGCAATAACTCAGTTAGGCAATGATATCACTATCCTAAAGGTACTCATTATATCTTTGCAAGATATAAAAAAATAACATATCCAACATCATGCTCCTTACAAGATACAAAAAAAATAATGCAAGAAATTACTGATAGAGATAGGCGTCTACAAAACATTATTTTCTATGGAATTTCTGAATCTGTGAATAAATCAAAAAATGTGCAAGTTGATGAAGATACGTCTACATTACGCGAGAATCTTTCTATTTTAGAATTAACTCAACCCGATATTAAACTAGTGAGGCTTGGTAAGTTTGACTCCAGCAGAACAGTTAGCAAGCGTCCGCTGAAGTTAAAGCTTAATAATGATTTTTTGGCTACCAATCGTGCTACTAGAGGAGGTGCTTTGCTAGCGTTTTCTAACTCTATAACTTTTGAGCGGATAGATGTTTCACATATTAGTAATAATATTCCATTAATAGATTTTATTGTGTGTAAATGTAATTATTATTCATTCTTATTTTATACTGTTGCATTATATATACCCCCAGATCTGCACAATAATATTCGTGACTCATTTTTTGAAGCGTTAGAGCTAATTCTAGTTGACAAAGATATAATACTAGTTGGTAACTTCAACATTCCTTTTAGTGATAAACCAGTTTTAAATGAACCAAAATTGTCTTCTATCCTTAGTTTTATGGATTCATTAAATTTATCTCAATATAACACTATCAAGAACCATAATAACAGGCTACTAGATTTAATTTTGTGCAATTTTGATTGTAATCTTGATGTGCAGCATGATTCTGCCCCTTTGGTTCGTGAAGACAAACATCATCCAGCTCTGTCTGGGTTAATACAGTTAAAGCACAGTGTTGATTATACCAACTTTCCATCTAACAACAACAAACGATACAATTTTCGGAAAGCTAATTATGTTGATCTATACAATGATATTGCTCTAACTGATTGGTCATTTCTTGAATCATGTGAAAATGTTAATTATGCTGTTGATAAATTTTACATAACAATTTATTCTAGTTTTGATAAGTACGTTCCTCTTTATAAACGCTCTAAAAGTAACTGGTTTCCACCCTGGTTTACATATGAATTAAGAAACAATATCAAACTTAAGCTGCACTATTATCGTAAATGAAAATCTACTCTATCTCCTTTTTACCAAAGCAAATTTCAAAGAATGCGAGCTTTAACTAAGTCACAAATTGAAATAGCCTACAACACATACTTACAAGAAATCCAGACTAATGTTAAAAGCAACCCAAAAAATCTTTGGAATTATGTACGTCTTAAAAACTCTACCACTCGAATTGCTGGAAAAATGAGTGATGGTAATTCTGAATTTTCTTCTCCTCAAAGTATAGTTGATGCTTTTGCTGATACGTTTTCTAAAGTTTATTTACCAAAAAGTTTATCTACTATCCCAGATATGCTATCTAATCGACTACCATTATACATTTCAACTATTAGTGAGTTTGATGTTATTGCTAGTGCCAAACGTTTAAAAAATGCATTTACTTGTGGTGTTGACCGTATTCCTAGCTTTTTGGCTAAAGATTGCAATACTAGTTGGGCAAAACCGCTTTCTTTAATATTTAATTTGTCGCTTCAAACCGGTATATTTCCTAACAAATGAAAATGTGCTATTATAAATCCGGTATTTAAAAAAGGTGATTCGTCGTTGCTAGATAATTATCGGCCTATTGCAATTTTGCCAAATTTTTCCAAAATATTTGAGCATATTATTTGTGATATTGTCTATAAACATGTGCGGAAATACGTTTCTCCTCAACAACATGGGTTTCTACCAGGGCGCTCTACAGTAACTAACTTAACAGTCTTAACACCATTTTTGTGTGAAAATATGGATTATAATGTGCAAACTGATGTGATTTACACCGTTTTTTCCCGTACAATTGATACTATTGATCACAATATCTTGCTGAACAAGCTTAGTACTTTTAGAATTGCATCAAAATTTTTGAGTTTTTTTTCCTCTTATCTTGATAGTAGAACAAATATGGTTTCTTACAATGGTTTTAAGTCGTGCAGTTTTATGTCTACTTCTGGTGTTCCTCAAGGTTCAAACCTAGGGCCTCTACAATTTGTTCTATTCATAGACGATTTGATTACTTCACTATCATGTTCTGTTCTGGCATATGCTGACGACTTAAAAATATGTCAAGCAATTAATTGTGTAGATGATATTAACTGTCTACAACAAAACCTTAATCTTATAGTTCAATGGTGCGATGCAAACAAACTTACTTTAAATATAGATAAATGTTGCGTTGTCAGTTATACTCGAAAAGCTGTTCCTACTTTAAGAAATTATGATAATGATACTACTTCTTAAAAGGAAATCTGAAATGAAAGATCTTGGACTATTATTTGACTCCAACTACTTTCTCCAACCATATAAATACAACTGTGTCATCAGTTTTAAGGTTACTAGGATTTCTAATACGATCAACTAAAGAATTTTCAGACTTAGATTTATTGAAAGTATTATATTTTGCCTTGGTTCGCAGCAAACTTGAGTATGCATCTATCATCTGGTATCCTCTCTATGCAAATCTTTCTTTTGCATTAGAAAAAGTTCAGAGGCGCTTCCTTAAATACTTATGCTTCAAAACTGAAGAAATATATCCTGTCAGATCTTGTGATTATAGTAAACTGCTTGAAAAGCATAAATTTGTTTCGCTGTCTGATCGTAGAGACTTATGTAGTGCTACATTTCTATACAAATTGCTTCATAATAACATTGATTGTTCCGAATTAGTTGCTAAAATACAGTTTCATGTACCACAGCTAGCATCTCGCCACTTTAACTTTTTTTTTTGTTAAGATTGCACGAACAAACATATTAAGCAAATCACCAATTTCGCACATGGCGCGAAGTGGCAATAAACATTTTGATGATTTATTTTAGCTTGTTCGTGCACTCTGTATGTAGTTGTTTGTACTTATTATTTTGTTTATGATTATTGCACCATTTATATTTTTAAATTATTATTTTTTATATCAATTTTATATCTTATATTTCATTTTATTATATTTTTCTCTTATTGGATTTCTGTTGGGCTAATAAAGATTATTATTATTAATAACTTTTAGGGCACTTATAAAGAAAGGCTCCTTTTCCAACGAGTGGAAGCTGGCGAGGTTGGTACTAACCGAGAAACCAGCCAAAGGCGTCGATGCAACAGCCTACAGACCACTATGCATCCTAAACAGGAAGCAAAAAAAGAAATAAGTTTGCAGTGTTATTGATGCTAGACGTCAAAAATGCCTTCAACTTGGCTCCGTGGAAAGGCGTTATTATAGAAAGGAGGCAAATGAAGCCGCATCTTGTCAGACAGATTTGCAAATACCTCCACAACAGGGTAATTCGGGTTAGCAGCGGCGAGTTAGAAATGATCTGCGGAATACCATAAAGCGTGCGGGCCGTGCAAAGCAACCATCAAAAAGAATGCTGAGTAGGCCGCAAACCGCGTAAAAATGTGGCTGGCAAGAAAAGGATTGGAACTAGCCCCGCACAAAACTAAAGCGGTTGAAAATTGGTCAACATCGTCACTAGCAAAAATAGCGCCAAATACTTTGGAGTCCTTCTTGGCAGAAATCTACACATGAGAGCCCACATTGCAAAGACTGCCATAAAGGCTGGAAAAGCGGTAGCAACACTTGCACGAGTTATGCCCAATATTGAAGAAGTTAAAGCGGTGAGAATACTGGCTATTAGCCCAGTGACCAACTGCATAGTACTAAAAAAGCACCCACGTAGAGCAACTATGCATAGATCCCAAAGTACAAAAATGTTAGAAGGGGGTACAGCAAAAGATGGTGATACGTGTGTCAAATACATACAGGACCGTGTTCACCAGTGCCTTACAGGTGGTAGCAAGAGCCATCTCCATACACCTGACAATTCTGGAAAGGAAATACACGTCTGGTATCAACCAGAAAGTGCAAAAAACGGTGACCAGAGCTAAAACTCTGTTATAGTGAAAAGCTGAATAAAACGTGAACGGTGACACGGGAAGATAGACAAAGAAGCTAATCCCAAAAATAATTCCATGGGTTACGAGAAAACACGGGGAAGTTGGATACCACCTCACCCAGATCCTGACAAGTCACGACTGCTTTCAAGCCTACCTAAAAAAGATAAACATAGTAGACGCATACAGTGACAAAGTGAATACACCGAAACTCACTATGTTCTAATGCAATAGGTAGCAGTGCTCAAGGTAGAAGACAACAGGAAGCATAGCTCTGACAGCCAAAAATATGAGGGGTATATGCTCGAAGGCAAGAATACATGAAGAATAATAAAGAATCAAGCTACAAAAATCATCAAGAAGAAAGAGCAAGAAGAAAGGAACCGTCAAGCCAAAGCCAGGCAGGCAAGAATCTAATAATAAAGTCTAAACGATGAAGTAATGAATAAACAAAACGGGTAACCGCTGAAACAAAATACTTAACGGTGTTTCCACAGTGACCTACGTTAGTCTTCCAGATTAATCCGGCACAAAATCTTTGATAGATTTTCTCCTCCCTCCATAAATAAAGGCTTTAACATCTATGGATATATCACCATAGCAAATAGGTAAAAACACAAATATTGCTACAAAAAAGTTAGTACAAATAGCTAGACCCAAGAAAATCACGCAAAAGTTAATTGTTGCAGGATTGAAACTACCAATTACATCAGTTGCCCGTCAAACTACATCTTGACAACTTCAAATCCGATGCAAATAAATCGGGGTAAAATAATTTTAAAAATTTATAAATATTTTTTTAATTTTTATTAAAACTTTAACTTAAGTTGAAGTCTTGGCTTAAATTGATGTTGAAGACACAATTTCCAAAATAACAATTCAAAATGATTACAAAACTTAATTAGACATTGCCTATCATTCTACTGTATCTTAAAATAATTTTCAAAATTTTGAAATTTTGGATTTTAACTTAAATCGTAAATTTGCATCAATTGATGCTGAAGACACAATTTCCAAAATAACATTTCAAAATTTGTACAAAACTTAATATTTTTCAAAATTTAAAAATATCATTGACTTAAGTCATAACGTGCTCTAGATAAGCACTTCTACCTGATCAATTGTGTGACACATATCATCATCTGCGTCAAAAAAGAGAGCTGAACAGAAAAACAATCAAGATAACATGGTGCTTACAGGATAGAAACTTAGTGACCAAGAAAGAAAGATTGAAATTTACCAGAAGTGTACACCTAGGCACTAGCACCAAAACTGTAAAACCTACTTTAAAACGAGATACTTCGGATGAGACTGTCGGCAAACGTGACAGAAACAGCATTTGCGAAATATGTAACACTAGTAGTAGACGTAGAAATAAAAGTATTAAAAGACCAAAACTAGCAATAGATATGATACAAATATGAATAAGAAATAAGAGTTTAAAACTATCAACACAAAAACATGCCGCTATCGACTAATGCCCGTTTGCACCGTTCTGTTCCTTATCTTACCCTTTCGTAGGTTACACTTAAGTTTAAGGTTCACCTTATCTTAAATTGGTTTGCACGTGTAAACAAGTTTGTTTTCTTAGCTACGACGTGGTTTCAGGAAAAACAACAACTGTTTTCGATTAGATAGTATATGTGCCTAACTTCACTCTTATTTATAGTTTCCATTATTATCGACATTGTATTATAAAACAGAATTGAATATTAAAAAAAGAGACGCTGAAAGCTATAAAAAATAATAATATGTAGTATAAAAAATTAATAAAATGTTTTGAATAAACTTAATTTGAATGTAGATTATTGACTTTAATATTTGTTATGATATTACAAGTTTTCAATATAATTGTTTAAAATGTCAATTTGACAAGGATGTCAATAATAATATTCAATTAATTCTAATGCAACCAGACTTACATCATTATAAAAATCAATCCTAAAAACCATCTTTTGCATTTGTTAAACTGACATTTCATAATAGGTTATGTTTATGTGCACCCTAAGCCTTACAATTCTGAGGCTTAACTTGGGTAATACATAAGTATCACTTTGTGTGCCGTGCAAACCGTTTAAAACTTTAAGGTCCACTTAAGTGGAACTCAATAAATAAGCCGAGATAAGTAGAAGCGGTGCAAACGGGCATAAGACACTCAAAGCAAAAGAATAGAACAACCAAGTTAACAAAAGAAATAAAAAAAAAGCTCGGTAGACTTATGCCAAACAAAAGAGATCCAGGGAAAGAAGCCAGAAGGCTAATAGCAACGGCAGCACAAAGCAAAATAATATACGCCGCATAAACATGAGAGAGAGCCACGTACAGACTTTTTACAAACTCGATTAATATTATCTTTATTGCTCAATTAAATCTCTCTTTTAAGTATACCATCTAATAATATCGTCTTGACATCTAATTGTTAACTGACAATTTTTATGTGCTGCAACGTTCAAATCGCTTAAATTGTATCAAGCAACATGTCTTAATGTATCAATCCTGCGATAGACACCTGTACCACTATCAAACGCGTCCCGGGTGGCAAATAGAGAGCCTCTCCCGACAACGGGAGGTGGTGGAGAAAGATAATATAGCTTCGGTGTCACCTTAACCCACAAATCCATCACTGCATTTTCAACATCCATCCTTAATTCCATCCCCCCTATGAAAGAGTTTTCCAAAGTCAAAGCCAAACCTGAAAGTATAAAATACAAGAAAATAACTGGATACAAAAATGAAAAATATCAGAAAGCAAAAAGAAATTTCCCCAGAGGGTAGCACCACTGCAATAAAACCGGACTGCTCCACGAATTCTAGAAGAGGAAGAGGAGAGGAGCAATAAAATTACATATGAAGAACATAAGGAAAAAAAAAATGATGTACGATACCAAATACAAAGTTGGTAAAAAAGACCAAGTCGAACGGAATACGAGTTAAAACTACTAGAAAATGCAAAAAAAATAGTTAAAAAGTTTTCCAATAGGTTCAAAAAATCTAATAAATAATAAAAAATAAAAACAATGTTAAAGTCTTTCAAAACAGAAGAAAAAAAAAATAATGATGAGAATCTGGAAGACGATAAAATGTCGTTCAAATCAATTCCTAGCAACCAAAACAAGAAAAAAATAGGATCCATAAGCAATGCAGTAGAATCTAGAACTATGAATAAAAAATCTGATACAATCAGACAGCAGAAAACTCAAGAAAAACAAAAAGAAAAAAGTTAAACTTAATTCAGTAACAGTAACAAGTAAGTACTAAAACAGAGATCAAAAAGTCAATGAACAGAGTATCTCACAGTTAGATTAAAAATGAGGGACATGAAGGATCTTACTACAGAACTGTCGTGCATCAAAAGTAAGAATTACCATGATAATAGCCAACCTCTGCCTGAATACAGAATCATAAGAAGAAAAAGCAATATAGACTTTAACTAGACTGATTTTCCAAACTGTTCAAAAAATAAAAACAATTCCATGTGTTGTAAAATAATCTGTTGCACCTGTGCCAACAATCCAATTAATTAAACCAGATCACCACTCAGCAAATATATTTCATTCCCTTCAAAAATAATACTTCACTGCAAATAAAGCATTTATCATTCGACATATGTTTTTGTTTCATGTTTTTGAATTTAATAAATTTCTTTAATTGTTTGTCTTGTGTACTAAGAGTTTTAAGTTTTGCTGCCATAAACGTTACTAACTCTTCTTGTTTTTCACTTTCACACCCGAATGGATAAAATGCAAGTTTTTATTTAAGCATATTTCTATGATCAAACCCCAGACTGCTAGCGTGCTAAGCTAACACTATTACTGAGCTACCTCACCAACTTTTATCATGTTCATAAATGTTTGATAACTTTCAGGCCTTACACACCTTGAACTCTAGCTTTGAAAGTAGATTCAAAAATAGCATGTAACTTTAACCACATATCTCGCTGATTCATATCTAACTAATGAAGCTAATCTAAGGTATTAGCTTTATTATTATATTAATAATAATTCGACTTTCTAATCATCATCATGCAGTTTTTCTGGTTTCTGAATAATGCATGTATGTTTCGTAATGCAATTCTGACAGCAAACTTACAATTTATAGTCAATTTTAGGTTTTGAATTAGCCACAAGCTAGAAATGTCTCATAATAATGCCATTACTTTACGTGATGTTTGGCAAGTGGCACCGTTCTGATGGAACCACATGTTTATGAGATTCAATTAAGACAGAAAAAAAAGTACACATTGAGCCTGAGATTGAACTAAAAATACAGCCCTTAATATGTCACTCGTTGACACTTTTATAAACATGATTTAATGAATGAATGATGAAGTTTATTCCATCTGTCAATAGATCGGTTGACAAAAACCTGTCATGTAATTAATTTCAAAATGCCTCAATGCTAATATAAAGACAAATTTGTGCCTGTTTTGAAATAAAAATTAACCGACTTCTTAATCCGTGTTGCATCGATAGATACAAATTAGTACTTATAATAATAATAATATTTATGCAAGAAAATGCAATAGATTTGTTAAGCACTGGTTTAATAGTATAATAATCAGCTATTATTGATTTGATTACAACATACAGATATCAAATCACCCCGACCGAACTCGATGATTCGATATCTACCTTAATAGGCAATATTAACATCAATATAACAACGTCTATCAGAAAAATAGTTTATGCCTCGGTTTGTGCTCACTTTTGTAATAATCAAGCAACAGACCTAATAGATAGATAGATAGATGTTTATTAATCCAATATGCAACTACATAAGTCGATAGGACATGTCATTAAAATAAGGTTCAATACAAGAATTACAAATAAACATTACAAAACATTTTAAAAATATAAACAGTATAAGCACAAGGTATATAAAACTTAAAAATATATTAAATAAATATAAGAACATACGCATACACTTATTTATGATTACAAAACTCTTCAATTGTATAAAAACACTGTTCAATTAAGAAGTTTTTTAAGTTATTTTTAAATATTTGTATGTTGGTGCAGTTTTTTAGTGGGTCGTTTAATAAATTATAAAAATGTGCCCCTGCATACTTTGGCGACTTTTTAAAACTTGTGGTTCGAGTTTTGTGAGTTCGTAGCTTGCTGCAATACCTCGTATTGTAAGGATGCACATCCTTGGCTGACATAAATATATTCCTATTAGTAAAAACGTAACACAGAAGTTTGAACAAATAAATTGAAGTAACAGTTAAAAGGCGGTTGGTTTTAAATGTGTTGCGACAAGATTCAGTAGGTTTTAGATTGAACATCAGTCGGATCACTCGTTTTTGTTGGATAAACACTCTATTAATGTCTGAAGCAAGACCCCACACTATGATATTGTAACTGATTATAGAGTATGTTAATCCATAATAAACATTGATAATAGCTTCAGTTGGAAGTGAGCTAATTAGGTTTTTAATGGCAAAATAAGAGCTACTAATTTTAGAACACACAGTTTCAATATGTGATGACCAGTTTAAGTGTGAGTCTGAGGTTACACCTAGAAATTTGGCTTCAGATTGAATGGATAATTCGTTATTTAAAAAACTGTAGCTTTCTGATAGAGGTGTAGCATTATAGTTTCTAAAATTAACAATTACTGTCTTGTTTATGTTTATTAAAAGATTGTTACAACTGCACCAGTCTGAAAATTCCATTAATACACTTCTAACTAGGTGGTTTACTTTTCCAACTAAATCCGCTGATACTAAAATAGATGTATCATCTGCATAGAGAAAACATTGTCCGCTTTTAATAAAATGTGGTAAATCATTTATAAACATAAAAATATTAATGGTCCGGTGACACTACCTTGAGGCACTTCCATGTTCACGTGATACTGGTCTGAAGTAACGTCATTGACTCGAACACAAAGTTTTCGGTTTTCTAAGTAATTTTTTAGAACCTCTAGCATATTTCCTCGTATTCCTAATCTGGACATTTTATACGCGACAAACTGTAAATTCAGACTATCAAATGCACTTGTTAAGTCAAAAAATATACCTACAACAATTTTCTTTGCATTTAAGTTGTCCATTATATGTTGAACAAAGTCAATTGTTGCTGTTTCGGTGGATTTGTTCTGCCTAAACCCAAACAGTTTATGTTTTTCCATAAAATCAACCAAACGCTGATTTAAGGCGGTTTCTATTATTTTGGAAATGACACTTAGAAGCGCAATTGGACGGTAATTGTTCATGTTTTGTTTATCACTTTTTTTATAAATGGGTACAACTTTGCTTTGTTTGAGTATATCGGGAAATTGGCCTAATAATACTGTTTTATTAATAATGAAGCATAAATCACTCGACAATATGTCTACCGCAAATTTAACAAGCTTTATAGGAATATTGTCGAGTCCACTTGAACTTTTGTTCTTTAGAGATAAAATAATTTTTGAAATTTCATATGGCGTTGTTTCATAAAAATAGAAAGAATCTTGAAAAGATTCGACGGTATTGCATATGCTGTTTGTAAACAAGTTTTTGAGTATTAGAAACAGTTGTAGCATAGTAATTAGCCATTACATTGGATAAGACTTCGTTGTCAATTATTAAGTTAGCGTTAACCTTAATTACAATGTTGCTTTTGAGTTTTGTTTGTTTTTGACCAAAGTCCAGATTGTTTTGTTTTTGTTTGCAGAATTATAAATTTTGTTTATGTTACATTGTTGTTTTCTTTTAATAATATTTTTATTGTAATTTGATTTTTCTTTTTTGTATATGATATCCATGATTGGATTATTTGTACTTTTTTTCAAATAGTGCATTTCTTTTAATTTTTCACCATGATTTCGTAAATCGTCTGTGATCCAATGATTATGACGTTGTGTAATAAATTGTTTTTTATTTGGACATGTTGCATTAAATGATCTAACAAGTGTGCCGTAGAAAGCATCCATATATTCATTAATGCTGTTGCTTGTAATTGTTGTCAAATCAGTGCGATATTCGTTAAAATCTTTGACAAAGTTAGTCATGGTATCATTATTCAAAATAATTTTATTAATTATTTTTTTGGGAGTTGAAACAACCTTTTCAGAAAATGAGCATTCTAAAAACTGCGCTGTGTGGTCAGAGAATCCGGCTTCTATTACAGTGCTTTTGAAACCATGGCTATTCTGCAAGTTCACATTGATATAATCAACTGCCGTGACTGATGTTTTTGTTATTCTAGTTGGACTAGTGATGGTCGATGTAAGATTAAAACTGTTTAATATGTCATTAAGCTGCCGGGTATTATTTGAATTCTCAAGTGCGTTTATGTTGAAATCACCACATAAAATAACGTTTTCATATTTAGTAGATATTTTGTTCAGAATTGTGCAAAGATTTAAAAAGAAAATATTAATATCACTATGAGGTGACCTATATACGTTTATTACACACAATTTATTTTTTAAAGATACCGCGGAACACTCAAAACTTTTTTCGATACAGTAGTTTTTTAACCATAGTATTTCACGGTACTCTTCAGTTGCATGCGTTTTAACAAATATTGCTACTCCACCGTGAATATATATGTTTCGGCAGAAACTAGTTATTAATTTGAAATTATTTATTTTACAACATTTAAGATGATCGATTGATGTGATGTGATGTTCACTTATACACAGAACGTCGCATTTCAATTTATCTAAAAATATGTCTAGCATATCAATTTTGTTGCTAAGTGATTGTACATTGAAATGAAGGAGTTTAAAATCAGTGTTTACATTTAAATTTAAACTTATAATCTGACTGGTAGTTTTATCCATAATTTTTGTTGTCAATTCCTTAGAGTTGCACTTCCTAAAAAAATGTGGTTGTTGATATTTTCCGGGATTGATAGTTGTTCGATAATAGGTGGTGATGAGACATTTTCATTGAGAAAAGGTGCTGCTGCGCAATTTAAAATAAGTTTACATATTTTGTAGAATATTGCTCGCAGTCCCGCTCTGTTTAATTCATTATAGTCGGTACACACTTGCAACAATCTGCCGTACCGCAACACCGTCGCGAATTACGGTCGCGCCAGCGAAACCAGACTCTTCCTGATAAGAAAGCGTCTACCGAGAAATGGAACAACACCAGCCACCTGCTGCTTAGCTCAGCAAATTGATTTATATAAATGTAGAAGCACGTATTAGAATTAGTCAGTTAAAAAATAGATCTTCATCGGGTTATGACCTAAATTGTCATTTTAAATAATTAATGTTGTTTTAATAATAAATAAAGTATTACCTTAAAATTAAAAAGTGTACATTAATTGGAAAACCATAATTGGCGCTGCGAACAGGATTCTTCGACGGTTCAATAAATGAAACGGATTGTTTTTACAATTTACGAAGAATCAAAAGGACACAAGGACATAATTCGAGAAGATTCCATCAGCAAGCCAGATCCGAAAGGGCGTTGGACCGCATTCATCGAGAATAAATCCACCGACACGGAGTACGTTCTGATTGCCAAGGAAGCGATGAAAGTTACCGGAATAATATTCAGCATTATCCAGTAAGTCCAGTAATCCCTTCAACATATCCTTAATATAAGTATAACGATTTACAATTTGATTCTGTATCTTTGTGACGCAATTGATTAATTCAATTCATTATTATGTCCTCTGAATAAGACAAATTTAGATTTAATTTTATAAAAATATAATAATTAAAAAAATATAATTTTATTATCTCTGCTCAAGTGTATGATTTTTTGATGTCAGTTAGTTTTGATAAAGAACAAGAAGTAATATATATTGGTAATTTATTTGATCTTGAAATTGATCATTTAATTAAATCAATAAAAAATATTAGAATTCAAGATTCTTCTGCATCCACATCAAATTTAAGCAACAATTCTATTAATATTAAATTAAACATGACTGCAATTAGTAATGAAGAACTTAAATTATTCTGCCAAACCATTCCTGAATACAGTCATGATAAAGGTAATCTTACGGATTTTATTACATCCGTTAATAAAATTACACAACTCTTTCCGACGACGTTCGCAATGTGTAATAATGCACAGTTGCATTTATTTAATTTATATATACTTAATAAACTTCGTGGTTTACCAAAGGATTTTATTATATCCAACAATCTTGATCAATTTATTCCTGATACATTTGATACTTGGCTTAATATAAAAACACATTTAATTAGTAAATTCGGCGAAACACGTTCGGAAAATACACTTGAACGATTGCTTTGTACTTGTATCCAGAAGCCGAGCGAAACGTATAATGATTATTACATACGTTTAAACATAAAATTAAATGAACTCCTTCAATTTGTTCGTATAAAAAATGAAGGAAAATTTGAATTAATAAACGCTCAAACATGTCTATATACCGAAAAAACTTTAGTAACATTTAAAACAGGCACTTTGCAACCTTATAGAGATCTTCTTTGCAATAGTTCCCCAAATACATTGGAGGATTGTTTAAAAAAATGTTCCGATTATGACAATTTGATGGCACATCGAAAAAATTTAAATTTAAATAGCAATCAATCAAATTTAAATAAACAAAACTTTCAACAACAAAATGTTAATAAGATGACTCAAGGATTTAATCATAAATTCATTCCTTTTAATCAGAATCAAAATCGAAACGGAAATTTATTTAACCCTCAAAGACAAAATTTTCAAAATAAACAAAATTTTGCCAATTTTAATAATCAACAACAGAGACCTCAAAATTTCTCTCAACCTACACCCATGTCAACACAAACTATTCAATCTAAAAGATCGAATGGCCCATTTAACCATCATAATATTGAACAAGGTAATTCTAATTATAACACATTTTATAATTATCAAGATACAGATGACTATTCATCTGATTATCAACAACCAGATCAATATTATGCTGATGCAAGCATGTTTCAAGGTGAATATGATGAACAAAACAATCAATCATTAGAACAAAATTATGAAAATAGCGATTGTGAATACGATCAAAATTTTCAGGACACAAGCCTCCACAAACCTGTCACGTAGACTTAAATAACTTGATGAATCTTCCCAAGTTACCATATTTTATAATCCCGGATTTAAATATTAAAATATTAATTGATACTGGTGCCACTGATTCAGTGATTACCCCTAAAGCCGCTTCAATGTTTTCTAATCAATATTTTTTTAGAGAAAAATTCACAATTCGGTCACTAACTAGGACCTATACTGATGATAGAAATTTATGTTTCCCAATTCTGCAGTCATTTGATATTCCTTTTAAATTTCGATTTAGAGTGATTGATTGGCACTCGCAATATGACGCTTTGATTTCATCTTCTGATTTAAAATCATTAAATGGAAATATTGACTATAAAACCAATACATTAATCATCAATAATATACCAATAAAATTTAAATATTTCAAACAAAGTGTAACCAAAATTCCAGTTTCTGTTCCTCAAGGAGATGTATTATTACCAGCAATTATAAATAATTATGAAGTTGTAGTTCCTGAATCCATACATACTGCAACCAATGGTTTTGTAGAAATTCCCCATACTAATAATATTGTTTTTTATAAACCTCTTTCAGTAACTCCTCTTGAACTTTATAACTTTGACCATACTCCCATTAACAAAACACCTATGGACATACCACAACTAAGGTTAGAACACCTTAATTTGCAAGAAAAAGGAGCCATTATTAAACTTTGCAAATCCTATTCTGAAATTTTTTATAATGAATCTCAAACTTTAACGGCTACAACATCAGTCACTCATAATATTGCAACTACTTCAGATATTCCTACTTATACTCGAACATTTAGACATCCACCTGCTATGCAAAAGGAAATTTCCAGACAAATCCAAAAGTTACTTGATAACGAAATTATTAGACCTTCTATATCTCCATACTCTTCTCCAGTGTGGATTGTACCGAAAAAATTAGATGCTTCCGGTGAACGGAAGTACCGCATGGTAATTGATTACCGTAATTTAAATACTAAAACAATTGAGGACAAATACCCATTGCCCAGAATTGATGAGATTCTTGACAATCTAGGTAGATGTACTTATTTTACTTGTCTTGACTTAGCACAAGGATTTCACCAAATCCCCATGCATAAAGATTCCATTCAAAAAACAGCTTTTTCCGTTAATAATGGTCATTACGAGTACGTTCGTATGCCATTTGGCCTAAAAAATGCTCCATCTACATTCCAACGAATGATGGACGAAATCCTTCGCGAACATCTCTACAAACGTTGTTTTGTATACATGGACGACGTAATCATATTTTCTAAAAGCCTTCAAGAACATATAAATGATGTCAAATTAATTTTTGAATGTCTACGTAAAGCAAAGTTGAAAATTCAACCCGAAAAGTCGGAATTTCTAACAAAGAAGGTAGAATTCTTAGGCCATGTCGTCACTAATAATGGTCTTGAACCAAATCCTAGAAAGATATTGGCGATCCAAAAGTATCCCATTCCAAAGACGGTTAAAGAGATTAAATCTTTCTTAGGACTGATAGGCTACTACAGAAGATTTATCCCTTCTTTTTCAAAAATTACTTACCCAATTTCTAAATTAACAAGAAAAAACGAAAAAATTGATATAAAGGATCCTAAGTACATTGAAGCGTTTGAAAATTGTAAGCTTCTAATGACCCACTCTCCCATACTACAATACCCTGACTTTAACAAGCCTTTTTGTCTAACCACAGATGCTTCAGATATTGCTGTTGGTTCTGTTCTTACCCAAGAAAATAGACCAGTAGCATATTATTCAAGAGTCCTTAACTCCGCCGAACGCAATTACTCCACTATCGAGAAGGAACTCTTAGCCATAATTGCTTCTACAAAATATTTTCGACCATACTTGTTTGGTAAACATTTCACTATTGAAACGGATCACAATCCGCTAGTTTGGCTTTCTAAACTAAAGACACCAAATTCACGTTTAATCCGTTGGAAAATAAAACTCGACGAGTTTGATTATACAATTCATTACAAAAAAGGCAAAGAAAATGTTGTTGCTGATGCACTATCTCGCATTGAAATTAACAACACTGAAGATAGTGACTCTTTGATGCCGCAAATAGATGAAACCGATGATTTCAACCTTGACGATTGTCAAGATCTTATAGACAACGTTCAGGATTCCGAACAAACTCAAAATTTAGAAATTCCAGAAACAGGTAAAAGTACTGTTCATTCACAAGTCGATAATACTTCTGCTGAACTTCCCATTTCAGATGAACCTATTAACAAATTCAACCAACAGCTTTTTATAAATGTTTCTACAATACAAGCCCATTCTGTTGTTAAAAGATTCAAAAACAAAATTATTCATACTATTTGCATACAAGAACCAGATTTAGAAATTCAGTTGAAATCTCAACTAAAAGAAACTATTGATCCTAATAAAACGTACCATATTTATTTGTACCAACCTAAGAAAGTACGCCCAATACTTGAAAAAATTCTCAATACTCTCTTTACTATATCACTAAAACTAATCTTATGTAAAGATAAGTTAGAAGATGTTATTGACGAAGATAATCAACAAAAGATTTTAGAAGATTATCATACATCTAATCATAACGGTATTAACGAAACATATGCTCAACTTAAACTAAAGTACTATTGGCCCAATTTAAAAGATTCAATAACAAATTACATCAATAAATGTGAACTATGTCTCACAAACAAATATGATAGGAATCCTTACAAAATTCCATTTCAAGGTCCTATGTTGCCAACACAGCCATTCAAAACCCTTCATATGGACGTATATTCTGTATGTAAACATAGTTTCCTTACTATTATTGATCCATTTACCAAATATGCCCAATGTTATCATCTTTCTTCAAAAATCGCAATTGAGATTCTTTCCAAACTAAGGCATTACTTTTCACATCATAATTACCCACAGACCCTGGTCTGCGACCAAGGCACTGAATTCTCAAATAACGTACTTAACGAGTTTTGCAAACTTCATAAAATACAATTGCATTTTACAACTGCAAGAAACCCAAACTCCAATTCTCCTGTTGAAAGACTACATTCAACAATAATAGAGAAATTACGGATAATGAAAGAAACTAATCCAAAAGAATCTATTCCTGAACTTATGACATCTATTGTAACTATATATAATCAGTCAATTCATTCGAGCACTGGATTTTCACCATTTTCATTGATATATGGTCCGTATGCTCATGAGATAAACTTTGATAACAACTTAACGTTGTATGAACAATACAATCAAAATCGAAAAAACGAGATACTTCCTTTTATAGATCATGTCTACAACAAATCTAAACAACGTGCAGAGCACATTTTGCAAAACGCAAATAAATGTCGTACTGACAAAACACCTCAGTTAATAGATTCTGAACAACCATCCACCTCAAACCCTGTTGCATATGCAAGATTAACTGCTCGTACTAAAGATCACCCTCCTTTCAAAAAAATAGAAATTTCTAAGCAGGAAGGTGACAAGGTTACTGGTAAGTCGTCAAAAAATCGAACTACCACTTGTAATATAAAATCAATAAAACGCATAAGAAAACAAAAGTAAACAAAATTCTGTTTGTTGCAGAATAACCATCGCACTGCAGTTCAAATGTTATCCAAATAACGGGTACTTTCAGGATGCAATTGGTAACCAACAGGAACTTGATCATTATCATCGAATAATACTTACCATCGATTTACACCTTATAGAAAATACCTTGAATAACGTTCACTTAAAAAGAAATGATTATCATTCTATATACAATCATTTGGTTAATGAAACTATTCAAAATCTTCATAAATTAATGTCGCAACGTTCGAAACGAGGTCTAGCTAATTTTCTAGGCTCTGCAATAAAATTTGTAACAGGAAATATGGACGAAAATGATCGGCAATTAATTAATCAAAATATTCATCTTATATCAGATACCACTAATGATTTAGTTTTCAAAACGAATCACTTGATTTCTATTGCAAATCAAACCCAAGAACGTTTTAAAACATTTATTACTAACTTTAACAATAATTTTGAAGTTCTTTCAACCGCATTTGATAAAACAGAAGCAAATCTTGAAGCTTTCTTTCAGATTCAATATGCTATGCAAAATATTGAAAATATAAATTCATTCCTTCTTAGTCTTATTCGTACCATTAGCTTTGCAAGAATGGAATTAACTGATATTGAATTGATTTCACTATCAGAGATAATTAACATTGAAAAAGAATTATTAAAATATTACAATCTAAAGCAGCTTGTCGTTTCAGAAGAACATCCTTATAAGTTATTGCAATACAGTAAATCAATTATCATTTCCACTCATAAGAGAATGATCGTTATGCTTAAAATTCCCATTTTAAACCAAAAATCATTTCCTTTGTTCAAAATATTGCCTATCCCGAATGCTGATAAACTAATGATAATACCACCTGCAACATATTGGTCAAATGAGTTATGGTTCAAAGAATGCATACAACATCAACCTGAAAAATATATTTGTGAAAAGCAGATTCAATCCCGATGTACCTTAGCCAAACCTCTACAATGTTTGACTGCCAGATTTCAAGACAACATTAGTTACCAACTTCAAGACAACACTGTCCTTGCAAGTTCTAATCACTTGGAAGTTATCAACTATTGTACCAAAGAGGAAATACATCCAGATTGCAACACCGCCATTTTTACCAACAAATGTCCTTTGCTAATTAATGGCAAATTGTACAATGTTAATGAAACCATTAACATTCATGTTCCTAACATCTTTTTGCATCCCTTGATACCAACCCACCATGCGAGTCTAGAAGTCATAAAACTACCCGAGGATATCGATCTGAAACCAATACAGCCGCTACACTTACATCCTGCTGTAACTGTTATCAATTGGACAATCATCATTATTTTGGTCATCTTGATAATGCCGGCGGTCTACATGATAATCAAGAAGAGGAAACGGGTTCATCACTTCCTGTCCCGACCAAATTTATCGCTGAAAAACCTTGAGAAGATTCTTCAGACTAGCGATGGAGGAATTACGGTCGCGCCAGCGAAACCAGACTCTTCCTGATAAGAAAGCGTCTACCGAGAAATGGAACAACACCAGCCACCTGCTGCTTAGCTCAGCAAATTGATTTATATAAATGTAGAAGCACGTATTAGAATTAGTCAGTTAAAAAATAGATCTTCATCGGGTTATGACCTAAATTGTCATTTTAAATAATTAATGTTGTTTTAATAATAAATAAAGTATTACCTTAAAATTAAAAAGTGTACATTAATTGGAAAACCATAATTCGCGTAACATCCTCGCGCAACATTTCCTCGCAACATGGGACTTTTCTAGCGTCCCATCGCTTGTCGGTTTTATGCCGTCGGATCAAAGGAACGTTGCGCGACGATGTTGCAGCTCTCTTTACAAGTTAGTACGGCAGGGCGCAACAATACGGCAATGGAACGGCATTGTGTTGCGGGAATATGTTACACGTCGATGTTGCGGTTCGCAGTTGTGTTGCGGAGTGATGGTACGCGACGATGATACGCGACGGTGTTGCGATACGGCAGATTGTTGCAAATGTGTACGCAGTATTAGATTTATTTTTAAAAACATCTAATAGTATAGCATTTGTGTCTATATATGTGAAATTGTTACTTTGCTGTTCTTTGATGATATCTGACATTTCCTGATTAAATTCAAACGTAAATTTATTAAGAGCTATTCGGTTTAGGTAATACGTATGCCCAATGAATATCACATTAGTGTGTTTCATTTTATTTATGGCATTCTTAATTGCCGCACTGTTTATCGATTTGCCTTTTAGAATATTTGATTTTCCAGCAAATATTAGAATATAATCATTTTTTCCAAAGTGTTTGATATCGGTGGATATATTTGAAACGACATCTTCAATCAGTGCGTTGGGTTTTAGTATTGTATTAATATTCATTTCATTAGTCGTTATATAATTGGTAATAATTTCTCTGACATCTCTTCCGTCTTCATCTGCTAGTACTAATATATTTTTTCGAGTTTAAACAATATTAGCTTGGCTTGTTTTTGTGCTTCCGTTTATATTCTTAGTGTTTTTAGTCGAAGTTGAAGTGGATATATTGCAATGACTTTCATTTGTTAATATATGTTAAAGTAGCGCCAAAGCGAATCATTCTATTTGTAAAATTAGTGCCCGCTTTGTTACACAATTAAATAGTTAACCATCCGTTAGTTGAGTTTTTTATAAAAACTGCATGAATATATGCATAAATTAATGTCTTAATTATGACCGGACAGCAATTTCAGTATAAAGAAAAAAACTTGCTGAATATTACAAAATGAATATTTTCCATACAGGCTCCGTATATCTGCGACCGCTGCTGCAGCTGAAAAATATATCGTTTTAATCCCCCCAAACAACAACGGCTTCGGATTAATTATGCGAAACAAAAAAAAAACAATAGAAGAATGTTTTAAAATATATGGAGTAGTCTAACCCGGTTTTATTCATTAAATCCCAGAAATGCAGAAAAAGCGACCGTAAAATGAAATTACACTATGTTATGACCGATACAATTTAATTGAAATTCCGAACGCAAATAAAGTGTGCAGCAAAACAGACTTTTATTGTTTCTAGATTTACGTCCTGGAATTGTTATTTAGATTGGGTCCTCCACGCAATGATCATTACTTCATTTTACTTTTTTTTATTCGGTTTAAATCCAAAATTGATTTTATTGTTCAATTAATTTATAATTGGAAAGCATTTATGTTGTGACGAATTTATACGATTTCCATTTACAACTACAGCTACAATATTCAAACTCCATTTATTAGACATTCAAAAGTTATTCCAATCAACTTAAGAGAGCACATCATAAAAATATAAATATTAAAAAATCACAGGGTGTTTCAGAAAGAATGGTACACACTATAATATGTTATAGTTTAACACATTAAATTCTTAATAATAACTAATAACTGAAAATTTAAATTTTTATTTTAAGTTTTATAAATTCTGACTAAATTAACATTGCTTATGAAAATAGTGCTCGGTGCTTTGCATTTTTTCACCAAACTCTATTAATAAAAACAATTACCAAAGCAATTCCAATGACAAAAAAATTATTAACTCTTTGAACTCAAAACAAAAAATTCAATATTCAATCAAACCATCATCATCAAATACGAGATAAAATTTCAATTTATCAGACAAATAAATAACAAAATGCAATAAAAATCGGAAACCATAAATGCATACAAATATAGTAACACATATAATCAATAAATAAACAATAACTTTTTACACAAAGCCCTATATTTCCATAAATCCGACCTCGCTGTAGGGATTTGCTATTAAAATATATAATTACTTCGATTAATTTTAACACTGGCACTGAATATGCACACAATGAGGCTAGTATTATTAATACTTTTGAAATAAATGTAAATAATATATTGTATGCTTATTGAACATGAATTTAAGCCTAATATAAATCCACGTTATAAACAAACTACAATAATACAGCAAAACCCATATAGTACAAATAACCATTCCCATACAACTCCCGTACTGTTTATTACATACGTGTTTCAAAATATTTACAATTATTAATATTAATGCACACAATATTAGATTAAACCAAGAAAAAAAAAACAGATCTAATAATATCTTTAATAATGTATATGTTAATAGATTTTTTACGTAAAAGGTAACATGTAGTTAACGTTGTAAAAACAAATATAAACAGCAAAAATATAGATGCAAACACCGGCGAGAAAATAGCAATAAGTTTTAATAGGTTTCAGCAATAAAATAAAACATAATACTTTAGTGTGAATTCATAATTAAAACTAAAACCTTATCAGTGCATTGGATTCAGAAAAGCACGCTGAGGTTATGCCGTATGCCAGATTTAATTAAAAGCCAGTAGTTTTTTAATTATTAATTAGTTTACAAAAATACGTAAAAAAATAGTTATAACGCCCTAGCTCGTTTAATAATTAAGTAATTAAGGATTACATTGCAGATTCTGAAAGAGAATTTTACGCTGAGGTTATGCCGTATGTTGCATAAAATAAGGAACGCTTTGATTATTAATTATTTAATAGTTTATAGAAAGCAATTTTTAGCATTTCTTGATTTTATATATACATATTTTTCGAAGGTCAGTAGGAAAGCCATAAATTATCGATACCGATTACGGCTGTCATGATAATATATTTAACGAGTGCAACAAAAAAACCTTTATAGAATAAACGAGACCGAACTTATAGTACTCAATAAAATAAAACATAATTAACAAATTAAAATTATGAAATTGATAAATTCAATTCACAAATATGTACACTTAACATAATGTTGGGTTTTATTTTGAAATATCATAACTAATTAGAGTATTGAAGTATTAATTGTTAGGATCAAATTAAAAAAAAAAACTATTTAATAAGCCTTGCATAAGAAAAGTTTTTTGTCCTTAAACTTTGTGGAGTTTATTGAACATAATGGTTTACCCAAATTTCACTTTGGTTAATGAGAACCGCTAATTAGTTAACTAATTAACTCTTATTAAGCGATGCATAAAAAAGTAAAACAGTACACAACCTCATTGAAATCCATAGAATACAACGATTTACTCAAATTTCACTTTTGCTAATTAGAACCGCTGATAATTAACTAATTAGTAAACTAATTAATCTTATTAAACAATTCATAAAAAAAGTAAAACAAGACATAACCTCAGTGAAGTCCATAAAATACAACGATTCACTCAAATTTCACTTTCGCTAATAAGAACCGCTGATATTAACTAATTAGTAAACTAATTAATCTTATTAAGCGATGCATAAAAAAAGTAAAACAGTGCATAACTTCAGTGAAGTCCATAGAATACAACGATTCACTCAAATTTCACTTTCGCTAATTAGAACCGCTGATATTAACTAATTAGTAAACTAATTAATCTTATTAAGCGATGCATAAAAAAAATAAAACAGTGCATAACTTCAGTGAAGTCCATAGAATACAACGATTTACTCAAATTTCACTTTCGCTAATTAGAACCGCTGATAGTAACTAATTAGTAAACTAAATATTCTTATTAAGCAATGCATAAAAAAAGTAAAATAGTGCATAACTTCAGTGAAGTCCATAGAATACAACGATTCACTCAAATTTCACTTTCGCTAATTAGAACCGCTGATATAAACTAATTAGTAAACTAATTGATCTTATTAAGCGATGCATAAAAAAAGTAAAACAGTGCATAACTTCAGTGAAGTCCATAGAATACAACGATTCACTCAAATTTCACTTTCGCTAATTAGAACCGCTGATATTAACTAATTAGTAAACTAATTAATCTTATTAAGCGATGCATAAAAAAAGTAAAACAGTGCATAACTTCAGTGAAGTCCATAGAATACAACGATTTACTCAAATTTCACTTTCGCTAATTAGAACCGCTGATATTAACTAATTAGTAAACTAATTAATCTTATTAAGCGATGCATAAAAAAAGTAAAACAGTGCATAACTTCAGTGAAGTCCATAGAATACAACGATTTACTCAAATTTCACTTTCGCTAATTAGAACCGCTGATATTAACTAATTAGTAAACTAATTAATTTTATTAAGCGATGCATAAAAAAAGTAAAACAGTGCATAACTTCAGTGAAGTCCATAGAATACAACGATTCACTCAAATTTCACTTTCGCTAATTAGAACCGCTGATATAAACTAATTAGTAAACTAATTAATCTTATTAAGCGATGCATAAAAAAAGTAAAACAGTGCATAACTTCAGTGAAGTCCATAGAATACAACGATTCACTCAAATTTCACTTTTGCTAATTAGAACCGCTGATATTAACTAATTAGTAAACTAATTAATCTTATTAAGCGATGCATAAAAAAAGTAAAACAGTGCATAACTTCAGTGAAGTCCATAGAATACAACGATTCACTCAAATTTCACTTTCGCTAATTAGAACCGCTGATATTAACTAATTAGTAAACTAGTTAATCTTATTAAGCGATGCATAAAAAAAAGTAAAACAGTGCATAACTTCAGTCAAGTCTATAGAATACAACGATTCACTCAAATTTCACTTTCGCTAATTAGAACCGCTGATAATTAATTAATTAGTAAACTAATTAATTTTATTAAGCGATGCATAAAAAAAGTAAAACAGTGCATAACTTCAGTGAAGTCCATAGAATACAACGATTCACTCAAATTTCACTTTCGTTAATTAGAACAGCTGATAATTAACTAATTAGTAGAATAATTAATCTTATTAAGCGGTTCATAAAAAAAGTAAAACAGTGCATAACTTCAGTGAAGTCCATAGAATACAACGATTCACTCAAATTTCACTTTCGCTAATTAGAACCGCTGATATAAACTAATTAGTAAACTAATTAATCTTATTAAGCGATGCATAAAAAAAGTAAAACAGTGCATAACTTCAGTGAAGTCCATAGAATACAACGATTCACTCAAATTTCACTTTTGCTAATTAGAACCGCTGATATTAACTAATTAGTAAACTAATTAATCTTATTAAGCGATGCATAAAAAAAAGTAAAACAGTGCATAACTTCAGTGAAGTCCATAGAATACAACGATTCACTCAAATTTCACTTTCGCTAATTAGAACCGCTGATATTAACTAATTAGTAAACTAATTAATCTTATTAAGCGATGCATAAAAAAAGTAAAACAGTGCATAACTTCAGTGAAGTCTATAGAATACAACGATTCACTCAAATTTCACTTTTGCTAATTAGAACCGCTGATAATTAACTAATTAGTAAACTAATTAATCTTATTAAACGATTCATAAAAAAAGTAAAACAGAACATAACCTCAGTGAAAACCATAGAATACAACGATTCACTCAAATTTCACTTTCGTTAATTAGAACCGCTGATAATTAACTAATTAGTAAACTAATTAATCTTATTAAACGATTCATAAAAAAAGTAAAACAGAACATAACCTCAGTGAAAACCATAGAATACAACGATTCACTCAAATTTCACTTTCGTTAATTAGAACCGCTGATAATTAACTAATTAGTAAAATAATTAATCTTATTAAGCGATGCATAGAAAAAGTAAAACAGTGCATAACTTCAGTGAAATCCATAGAATTCAAATAATAAATCGCAATTTTATTCTTGATGGTTGTTTTTCATTAATTAATATATTTTTTATTTAGTTTACTGTTTTAAAAATTTAATACAAATAACATAATTATTATATTATGTATATAAAAAAAAAATTAATTCTTATCAAAATATTTTTGGGTTAAGTATAAAATAACTTCATTGCAGAATTATTAAATTTATAAGAAAATTGCGTATTTATTGAATAACTACGTTATCATTACATAATGAACGACATAATCATGTTCATAATTACATAATTATTACGTATTTATTGACTAAAGAATCACGTAGTCATTAGATTTTTCATAAATAATTCTGTAATCATTCCATAAATAATCACGTAACTAATGCGTATTCATATATTTATTAAGTAATCAATGCATAACCATAATAATTATTACATAATTCTGTAATCATGTAAGGTGTACATTTTATTACTTAGTATTTGAAATTAGTAAAATTTGATTTAACTATTGTGTCCAATGGACATCACAGAAGCTACGGCATCAGTTAGTTTTTTTATGCACTGCTTAATAAAATTAATTAGTTTACTAATTAGTTAATTATCAGCGGTTCTAATTAGCGAAAGTGAAATTTGAGTGAATCGTTGTATTCTATGGACTTCACTGAAGTTATGCACTGTTTTACTTTTTTTATGCATTGCTTAATAAGATTAATTAGTTTACTAATTAATTAATTATCAGCGGTTCTAAATAGCGAAAGTGAAATTTGAGTGAATCGTTGTATTCTATGGATTTCACTGAAGTTATGCACTGTTTTACTTTTTTTATAAATCGCTTAATAAGATTAATTATTTTACTAATTAGTTAATTATCAGCGGTTTTATATAACGAAAGTAAAATTTGAGTGAATCGTTGTATTCTATGGACTTCACTGAAGTTATGCACTGTTTTACTTTTTTTATGAACCGCTTAATAAGATTAATTATTTTACTAATTAGTTAATTATCAGCGGTTCTAATTAACGAAAGTGAAATTTGAGTGTATCGTTGTATTCTATGGACTTCACTGAAGTTATGCACTGTTTTACTTTTTTTATGCATCGCTTAATAAAATTAATTAGTTTACTAATTAGTTAATTATCAGCGGTTCTATTTAGCGAAAGTAAAATTTGAGTGAATAGTTGTATTCTATGGACTTTACTGAAGTTATGCACTGTTTTACTTTTTTTATGCATCGCTTAATAAGATTAATTAGTTTACTAATTAATTAGTTATCAGCGGTTCTAATTAGCAAAAGTGAAATTTGAGTGAATCGTTGTATTCTATCGTTTTCACTGAAGTTATGCACTGTTTTACTTTTTTTATGCATCGCTTAATAAGATTAATTAGTTTACTAATTAGTTAATTATCAGCGGTTCTATTTAGCGAAAGTAAAATTTGAGTGAATAGTTGTATTCTATGGACTTTACTGAAGTTATGCACTGTTTTACTTTTTTTATGCATCGCTTAATAAGATTAATTAGTTTACTAATTAATTAGTTATC
Source organism: Tachinus rufipes (assembly GCA_963932245.1). Lineage (NCBI taxonomy): Eukaryota > Metazoa > Arthropoda > Insecta > Coleoptera > Staphylinidae > Tachinus > Tachinus rufipes. Next base: position 84,053,498 of record OZ010744.1, read on the forward strand.
AGCGGTTCTAATTAGCAAAAGTGAAATTTGAGTGAATCGTTGTATTCTATGGTTTTCACTGAAGTTATGCACTGTTTTACTTTTTTTATGCATCGCTTAATAAGATTAATTAGTTTACTAATTATTTAATTATCAGCGGTTCTAATTAGCGAAAGTGAAATTTAAGTGAATCGTTGTATTCTATGGACTTCACTAAAGTTATGCACTGTTTTACTTTTTTTATGCATCGCTTAATAAGATTAATTTGTTTACTAATTAGTTAATATCAGCGGTTCTAATTAGCAAAAGTAAAATTTGAGTGAATCGTTGTATTCTATGGACTTCACTGAAGTTATGCACTGTTTTACTTTTTTTATGCATCGCCTAATAAGATTAATTAGTTTACTAATTAGTTAATATCAGCGGTTCTACTTAGCGAAAGTGAAATTTGAGTGAATCGTTGTATTCTATGGACTTCACTGAAGTTATGCACTGTTTTACTTTTTTTATGCATCGCTTAATAAGATTAATTAGTTTACTAATTTATTAATTATCAGCGGTTCTAATTAACGAAAGTGAAATTTGAGTGAATCGTTGTATTCTATGGACTTCACTGAGGTTATGTTCTGTTTTACTTTTTTTATGAATCGTTTAATAAGATTAATTAGTTTACTAATTAGTTAATTATCAGCGGTTCTAATTAGCGAAAGTGAAATTTGAGTGAATCGTTGTATTCTATAGACTTGACTGAAATTATGCACTGTTTTACTTTTTTTATGCATCGCTTAATAAGATTAATTAGTTTACTAATTTATTAATTATCAGCGGTTCTAATTAACGAAAGTGAAATTTGAGTGAATCGTTGTATTCTATGGACTTTACTGAAGTTATGCTCTGTTTTACTTTTTTTATGCATCGCTTAATAAGATTAATTAGTTTACTAATTAATTAATTATCAGCGGTTCTAATTAGCGAAAGTAAAATTTGAGTGAATCGTTGTATTCTATGGACTTCACTGAAGTTATGCACTGTTTTACTTTTTTTATGCATCGCTTAATAAGATTAATTAGTTTACTAATTAGTTAATATCAGCGGTTCTAATTAGCGAAAGTAAAATTTGAGTAAATCGTTGTATTCTATGGACTTCACTAAGGTTATGCACTGTTTTACTTTTTTTATGCATCGCTTAATAAGATTAATAAGTTTACTAATTAGTTAATATCAGCGGTTCTAATTAGCGAAAGTGAAATTTGAGTGAATCGTTGTATTTTATGGACTTCACTGAAGTTATGCACTGTTTTACTTTTTTTATGCATCGCTTAATAAGATTAATTAGTTTACTAATTTATTAATTATCAGCGGTTCTAATTAGCGAAAGTGAAATTTGAGTGAATCGTTGTATTCTATGGACTTCACTGAAGTTATGCACTGTTTTACTTTTTTTATGCATCGCTTAATAAGATTAATTAGTTTACTAATTAGTTAAGTATCAGCGGTTCTAATTAACGAAAGTGAAATTTGAGTGAATCGTTGTATTCTATGCACTTCACTGAGGTTATGTTCTGTTTTACTTTTTTTATGAATCGTTTAATAAGATTAATTAGTTTACTAGTTAGTTAATTATCAGCGGTTTTATATAACGAAAGTGAAATTTGAGTGAATCGTTGTATTCTATGGACTTCACTGAGGTTATGCTCTGTTTTACTTTTTTTATGCATCGCTTAATAAGATTAATTAGGTTACTAATTATTTTATTATCAGCGGTTCTAACTAGCGAAAGTGAAATTTGAGTAAATCGTTGTATTCTATGGACTTCAATGAGGTTATGTACTGTTTTACTTTTTTTATGCATCGCTTAATAAGATTAATTAATTTACTAATTAATTAATTATCAGCGGTTCTAATTAGCGAAAGTGAAATTTGAGTAAATCGTTGTATTCTATAGACTTGACTGAAGTTATGCACTGTTTTACTTTTTTTATGCATCGCTTAATAAGATTAATTAGTTTACTAATTAGTTAATTATCAGCGGTTCTATTTAGCGAAAGTGAAATTTGAGTGAATCGTTGTATTCTATGGACTTCACTGAAGTTATGCACTGTTTTACTTTTTTTATGCATCGCTTAATAAGATTAATTAGTTTACTAATTAGTTAAGTATCAGCGGTTCTAATTAACGAAAGTGAAATTTGAGTGAATCGTTGTATTCTATGCACTTCACTGAGGTTATGTTCTGTTTTACTTTTTTTATGAATCGTTTAATAAGATTAATTAGTTTACTAGTTAGTTAATTATCAGCGGTTTTATATAACGAAAGTGAAATTTGAGTGAATCGTTGTATTCTATGGACTTCACTGAGGTTATGCTCTGTTTTACTTTTTTTATGCATCGCTTAATAAGATTAATTAGGTTACTAATTATTTTATTATCAGCGGTTCTAACTAGCGAAAGTGAAATTTGAGTAAATCGTTGTATTCTATGGACTTCAATGAGGTTATGTACTGTTTTACTTTTTTTATGCATGGCTTAATAAGATTAATTAATTTACTAATTAGTTAATTATCAGCGGTTCTAATTAGCGAAAGTGAAATTTGAGTGAATCGTTGTATTCTATGGACTTCACTGAGGTTATGTTCTGTTTTACTTTTTTTATGAATCGTTTAATAAGATTAATTAGTTTACTAATTAGTTAATTATCAGCGGTTCTAATTAGCGAAAGTGAAATTTGAGTGAATCGTTGTATTCTATGGACTTTACTGAAGTTATGCACTGTTTTATTTTTTTTATGCATCGCTTAATAAGATTAATTAGTTTACTAATTAATTAATTATCAGCGGTTCTAATTAGCGAAAGTGAAATTTGAGTGAATCGTTGTATTCTATAGACTTGACTGAAGTTATGCACTGTTTTACTTTTTTTATGCATCGCTTAATAAAATTAATTAGTTTACTAATTAGTTAAGTATCAGCGGTTTTAATTAACAAAAGTGAAATTTGAGTGAATCGTTGTATTCTATGGACTTCACTGAGGTTATGTTCTGTTTTACTTTTTTTATGAATCGTTTAATAAGATTAATTAGTTTACTAATTAGTTAATTATCAGCGGTTCTAATTAGCGAAAGTGAAAATTGAGTGAATCGTTGTATTCTATGGAATTCACTGAAGTTATGCACTGTTTTACTTTTTTTATGCATCGCTTAATAAGATTAATTAGTTTACTAATTAATTAATTATCAGCGGTTCTAATTAGCGAAAGTGAAATTTGAGTGAATCGTTGTATTCTATGGACTTCACTGAAGTTATGCACTGTTTTACTTTTTGTATGCATTGTTTAATAAAATTAATTAGTTTACTAATTAGTTAATATCAGCGGTTCTAATTAGCGAAAGTGAAATTTGAGTGAATTGTTGTATTCTATGGACTTCACTGAAGTTATGCACTGTTTTACTTTTTTTATGCATCGCTTAATAAGATTAATTAGTTTACTAATTAATTAATTATCAGCGGTTCTAATTAGCGAAAGTGAAATTTGAGTGAATCGTTGTATTCTATGGACTTCACTGAAGTTATGCACTGTTTTACTTTTTTTATGCATCGCTTAATAAGATTAATTAGTTTACTAATTAGTTAATATCAGCGGTTATAATTAGCGAAAGTAAAATTTGAGTGAATCGTTGTATTCTATGGACTTCACTGAAGTTATGCACTGTTTTACTTTTTTTATGCATTGCTTAATAAGATTAATTAGTTTACTAATTAATTAATTATCAGCGGTTCTAATTAGCGAAAGTGAAATTTGAGTGAATCGTTGTATTCTATGGATTTCACTGAAGTTATGCACTGTTTTACTTTTTTTATGAATCGCTTAATAAGATTAATTATTTTACTAATTATTTAATTATCAGCGGTTCTAATTAACGAAAGTGAAATTTGAGTGAATCGTTGTATTCTATGGACTTCACTGAAGTTATGCACTGTTTTACTTTTTTTATGCATTGCTTAATAAGATTAATTAGTTTACTAATTAATTAATTATCAGCGGTTCTAAATAGCGAAAGTGAAATTTGAGTGAATCGTTGTATTCTATGGATTTCACTGAAGTTATGCACTGTTTTACTTTTTTTATAAATCGCTTAATAAGATTAATTATTTTACTAATTAGTTAATTATCAGCGGTTTTATATAACGAAAGTAAAATTTGAGTGAATCGTTGTATTCTATGGACTTCACTGAAGTTATGCACTGTTTTACTTTTTTTATGGACCGCTTAATAAGATTAATTATTTTACTAATTAGTTAATTATCAGCGGTTCTAATTAACGAAAGTGAAATTTGAGTGAATCGTTGTATTCTATGGACTTCACTGAAGTTATGCACTGTTTTACTTTTTTTATGCATCGCTTAATAAAATTAATTAGTTTACTAATTAATTAATTATCAGCGGTTCTAATTAGCGAAAGTGAAATTTGAAAGAATCGTTGTATTCTATAGACTTGACTGAAGTTATGCACTGTTTTACTTTTTTTTATGCATCGCTTAATAAGATTAATTAGTTTACTAATTAGTTAATTATCAGCGGTTCTATTTAGCGAAAGTAAAATTTGAGTGAATAGTTGTATTCTATGGACTTTACTGAAGTTATGCACTGTTTTACTTTTTTTATGCATCGCTTAATAAGATTAATTAGTTTACTAATTAATTAGTTATCAGCGGTTCTAATTAGCAAAAGTGAAATTTGAGTGAATCGTTGTATTCTATGGTTTTCACTGAAGTTATGCACTGTTTTACTTTTTTTATGCATCGCTTAATAAGATTAATTAGTTTACTAATTATTTAATTATCAGCGGTTCTAATTAGCGAAAGTGAAATTTAAGTGAATCGTTGTATTCTATGGACTTCACTAAAGTTATGCACTGTTTTACTTTTTTTATGCATCGCTTAATAAGATTAATTTGTTTACTAATTAGTTAATATCAGCGGTTCTAATTAGCAAAAGTAAAATTTGAGTGAATCGTTGTATTCTATGGACTTCACTGAAGTTATGCACTGTTTTACTTTTTTTATGCATCGCCTAATAAGATTAATTAGTTTACTAATTAGTTAATATCAGCGGTTCTACTTAGCGAAAGTGAAATTTGAGTGAATCGTTGTATTCTATGGACTTCACTGAAGTTATGCACTGTTTTACTTTTTTTATGCATCGCTTAATAAGATTAATTAGTTTACTAATTTATTAATTATCAGCGGTTCTAATTAACGAAAGTGAAATTTGAGTGAATCGTTGTATTCTATGGATTTCACTGAGGTTATGTTCTGTTTTACTTTTTTTATGAATCGTTTAATAAGATTAATTAGTTTACTAATTAGTTAATTATCAGCGGTTCTAATTAGCGAAAGTGAAATTTGAGTGAATCGTTGTATTCTATAGACTTGACTGAAATTATGCACTGTTTTACTTTTTTTATGCATCGCTTAATAAGATTAATTAAATTACTAATTTATTAATTATCAGCGGTTCTAATTAACGAAAGTGAAATTTGAGTGAATCGTTGTATTCTATGGACTTTACTGAAGTTATGCTCTGTTTTACTTTTTTTATGCATCGCTTAATAAGATTAATTAGTTTACTAATTAATTAATTATCAGCGGTTCTAATTAGCGAAAGTAAAATTTGAGTGAATCGTTGTATTCTATGGACTTCACTGAAGTTATGCACTGTTTTACTTTTTTTATGCATCGCTTAATAAGATTAATTAGTTTACTAATTAGTTAATATCAGCGGTTCTAATTAGCGAAAGTAAAATTTGAGTAAATCGTTGTATTCTATGGACTTCACTAAGGTTATGCACTGTTTTACTTTTTTTATGCATCGCTTAATAAGATTAATAAGTTTACTAATTAGTTAATATCAGCGGTTCTAATTAGCGAAAGTGAAATTTGAGTGAATCGTTGTATTTTATGGACTTCACTGAAGTTATGCACTGTTTTACTTTTTTTATGCATCGCTTAATAAGATTAATTAGTTTACTAATTTATTAATTATCAGCGGTTCTAATTAGCGAAAGTGAAATTTGAGTGAATCGTTGTATTCTATGGACTTCACTGAAGTTATGCACTGTTTTACTTTTTTTATGCATCGCTTAATAAGATTAATTAGTTTACTAATTAATTAATTATCAGCGGTTCTAATTAGCGAAAGTGAAATTTGAGTAAATCGTTGTATTCTATAGACTTGACTGAAGTTATGCACTGTTTTACTTTTTTTATGCATCGCTTAATAAGATTAATTAGTTTACTAATTAGTTAATTATCAGCGGTTCTATTTAGCAAAAGTGAAATTTGAGTGAATCGTTGTATTCTATGGACTTCACTGAAGTTATGCACTGTTTTACTTTTTTTATGCATCGCTTAATAAGATTAATTAATTTACTAATTAGTTAAGTATCAGCGGTTCTAATTAACGAAAGTGAAATTTGAGTGAATCGTTGTATTCTATGCACTTCACTAAGGTTATGTTCTGTTTTACTTTTTTTATGAATCGTTTAATAAGATTAATTAGTTTACTAATTAGTTAATTATCAGCGGTTTTATATAACGAAAGTGAAATTTGAGTGAATCGTTGTATTCTATGGACTTCACTGAGGTTATGCTCTGTTTTACTTTTTTTATGCATCGCTTAATAAGATTAATTAGGTTACTAATTATTTTATTATCAGCGGTTCTAACTAGCGAAAGTGAAATTTGAGTAAATCGTTGTATTCTATGGACTTCAATGAGGTTATGTACTGTTTTACTTTTTTTATGCATCGCTTAATAAGATTTATTAGTTTACTAATTAATTAATTATCAGCGGTTCTAATTAGCGAAAGTGAAATTTGAGTAAATTGTTGTATTCTATGGACTTCACTGAAGTTATGCACTGTTTTACTTTTTGTATGCATTGTTTAATAAAATTAATTAGTTTACTAATTAGTTAATATCAGCGGTTCTAATTAGCGAAAGTGAAATTTGAGTGAATTGTTGTATTCTATGGACTTCACTGAAGTTATGCACTGTTTTACTTTTTTTATGCATCGCTTAATAAGATTAATTAGTTTACTAATTAATTAATTATCAGCGGTTCTAATTAGCGAAAGTGAAATTTGAGTGAATCGTTGTATTCTATGGACTTCACTGAAGTTATGCACTGTTTTACTTTTTTTATGCATCGCTTAATAAGATTAATTAGTTTACTAATTAGTTAATATCAGCGGTTATAATTAGCGAAAGTAAAATTTGAGTGAATCGTTGTATTCTATGGACTTCACTGAAGTTATGCACTGTTTTACTTTTTTTATGCATTGCTTAATAAGATTAATTAGTTTACTAATTAATTAATTATCAGCGGTTCTAATTAGCGAAAGTGAAATTTGAGTGAATCGTTGTATTCTATGGATTTCACTGAAGTTATGCACTGTTTTACTTTTTTTATGAATCGCTTAATAAGATTAATTATTTTACTAATTATTTAATTATCAGCGGTTCTAATTAACGAAAGTGAAATTTGAGTGAATCGTTGTATTCTATGGACTTCACTGAAGTTATGCACTGTTTTACTTTTTTTATGCATTGCTTAATAAGATTAATTAGTTTACTAATTAATTAATTATCAGCGGTTCTAAATAGCGAAAGTGAAATTTGAGTGAATCGTTGTATTCTATGGATTTCACTGAAGTTATGCACTGTTTTACTTTTTTTATAAATCGCTTAATAAGATTAATTATTTTACTAATTAGTTAATTATCAGCGGTTTTATATAACGAAAGTAAAATTTGAGTGAATCGTTGTATTCTATGGACTTCACTGAAGTTATGCACTGTTTTACTTTTTTTATGGACCGCTTAATAAGATTAATTATTTTACTAATTAGTTAATTATCAGCGGTTCTAATTAACGAAAGTGAAATTTGAGTGAATCGTTGTATTCTATGGACTTCACTGAAGTTATGCACTGTTTTACTTTTTTTATGCATCGCTTAATAAAATTAATTAGTTTACTAATTAATTAATTATCAGCGGTTCTAATTAGCGAAAGTGAAATTTGAAAGAATCGTTGTATTCTATAGACTTGACTGAAGTTATGCACTGTTTTACTTTTTTTTATGCATCGCTTAATAAGATTAATTAGTTTACTAATTAGTTAATTATCAGCGGTTCTATTTAGCGAAAGTAAAATTTGAGTGAATAGTTGTATTCTATGGACTTTACTGAAGTTATGCACTGTTTTACTTTTTTTATGCATCGCTTAATAAGATTAATTAGTTTACTAATTAATTAGTTATCAGCGGTTCTAATTAGCAAAAGTGAAATTTGAGTGAATCGTTGTATTCTATGGTTTTCACTGAAGTTATGCACTGTTTTACTTTTTTTATGCATCGCTTAATAAGATTAATTAGTTTACTAATTATTTAATTATCAGCGGTTCTAATTAGCGAAAGTGAAATTTAAGTGAATCGTTGTATTCTATGGACTTCACTAAAGTTATGCACTGTTTTACTTTTTTTATGCATCGCTTAATAAGATTAATTTGTTTACTAATTAGTTAATATCAGCGGTTCTAATTAGCAAAAGTAAAATTTGAGTGAATCGTTGTATTCTATGGACTTCACTGAAGTTATGCACTGTTTTACTTTTTTTATGCATCGCCTAATAAGATTAATTAGTTTACTAATTAGTTAATATCAGCGGTTCTACTTAGCGAAAGTGAAATTTGAGTGAATCGTTGTATTCTATGGACTTCACTGAAGTTATGCACTGTTTTACTTTTTTTATGCATCGCTTAATAAGATTAATTAGTTTACTAATTTATTAATTATCAGCGGTTCTAATTAACGAAAGTGAAATTTGAGTGAATCGTTGTATTCTATGGATTTCACTGAGGTTATGTTCTGTTTTACTTTTTTTATGAATCGTTTAATAAGATTAATTAGTTTACTAATTAGTTAATTATCAGCGGTTCTAATTAGCGAAAGTGAAATTTGAGTGAATCGTTGTATTCTATAGACTTGACTGAAATTATGCACTGTTTTACTTTTTTTATGCATCGCTTAATAAGATTAATTAAATTACTAATTTATTAATTATCAGCGGTTCTAATTAACGAAAGTGAAATTTGAGTGAATCGTTGTATTCTATGGACTTTACTGAAGTTATGCTCTGTTTTACTTTTTTTATGCATCGCTTAATAAGATTAATTAGTTTACTAATTAATTAATTATCAGCGGTTCTAATTAGCGAAAGTAAAATTTGAGTGAATCGTTGTATTCTATGGACTTCACTGAAGTTATGCACTGTTTTACTTTTTTTATGCATCGCTTAATAAGATTAATTAGTTTACTAATTAGTTAATATCAGCGGTTCTAATTAGCGAAAGTAAAATTTGAGTAAATCGTTGTATTCTATGGACTTCACTAAGGTTATGCACTGTTTTACTTTTTTTATGCATCGCTTAATAAGATTAATAAGTTTACTAATTAGTTAATATCAGCGGTTCTAATTAGCGAAAGTGAAATTTGAGTGAATCGTTGTATTTTATGGACTTCACTGAAGTTATGCACTGTTTTACTTTTTTTATGCATCGCTTAATAAGATTAATTAGTTTACTAATTTATTAATTATCAGCGGTTCTAATTAGCGAAAGTGAAATTTGAGTGAATCGTTGTATTCTATGGACTTCACTGAAGTTATGCACTGTTTTACTTTTTTTATGCATCGCTTAATAAGATTAATTAGTTTACTAATTAATTAATTATCAGCGGTTCTAATTAGCGAAAGTGAAATTTGAGTAAATCGTTGTATTCTATAGACTTGACTGAAGTTATGCACTGTTTTACTTTTTTTATGCATCGCTTAATAAGATTAATTAGTTTACTAATTAGTTAATTATCAGCGGTTCTATTTAGCAAAAGTGAAATTTGAGTGAATCGTTGTATTCTATGGACTTCACTGAAGTTATGCACTGTTTTACTTTTTTTATGCATCGCTTAATAAGATTAATTAATTTACTAATTAGTTAAGTATCAGCGGTTCTAATTAACGAAAGTGAAATTTGAGTGAATCGTTGTATTCTATGCACTTCACTAAGGTTATGTTCTGTTTTACTTTTTTTATGAATCGTTTAATAAGATTAATTAGTTTACTAATTAGTTAATTATCAGCGGTTTTATATAACGAAAGTGAAATTTGAGTGAATCGTTGTATTCTATGGACTTCACTGAGGTTATGCTCTGTTTTACTTTTTTTATGCATCGCTTAATAAGATTAATTAGGTTACTAATTATTTTATTATCAGCGGTTCTAACTAGCGAAAGTGAAATTTGAGTAAATCGTTGTATTCTATGGACTTCAATGAGGTTATGTACTGTTTTACTTTTTTTATGCATCGCTTAATAAGATTTATTAGTTTACTAATTAATTAATTATCAGCGGTTCTAATTAGCGAAAGTGAAATTTGAGTAAATTGTTGTATTCTATGGACTTCACTGAAGTTATGTACTGTTTTACTTTTTTTATGCATGGCTTAATAAGATTAATTAATTTACTAATTATTTAATTATCAGCGGTTCTAATTAGCGAAAGTGAAATTTGAGTGAATCGTTGTATTCTATGGACTTCACTGAGGTTATGTTCTGTTTTACTTTTTTTATGAATCGTTTAATAAGATTAATTAGTTTACTAATTAGTTAATTATCAGCGGTTCTAATTAGCGAAAGTGAAATTTGAGTGAATCGTTGTATTCTATGGACTTTACTGAAGTTATGCACTGTTTTATTTTTTTTATGCATCGCTTAATAAGATTAATTAGTTTACTAATTAATTAATTATCAGCGGTTCTAATTAGCGAAAGTGAAATTTGAGTGAATCGTTGTATTCTATAGACTTGACTGAAGTTATGCACTGTTTTACTTTTTTTATGCATCGCTTAATAAAATTAATTAGTTTACTAATTAGTTAAGTATCAGCGGTTTTAATTAACAAAAGTGAAATTTGAGTGAATCGTTGTATTCTATGGACTTCACTGAGGTTATGTTCTGTTTTACTTTTTTTATGAATCGTTTAATAAGATTAATTAGTTTACTAATTAGTTAATTATCAGCGGTTCTAATTAGCGAAAGTGAAAATTGAGTGAATCGTTGTATTCTATGGAATTCACTGAAGTTATGCACTGTTTTACTTTTTTTATGCATCGCTTAATAAGATTAATTAGTTTACTAATTAATTAATTATCAGCGGTTCTAATTAGCGAAAGTGAAATTTGAGTGAATCGTTGTATTCTATGGACTTCACTGAAGTTATGCACTGTTTTACTTTTTGTATGCATTGTTTAATAAGATTAATTAGTTTACTAATTAGTTAATATCAGCGGTTCTAATTAGCGAAAGTGAAATTTGAGTGAATTGTTGTATTCTATGGACTTCACTGAAGTTATGCACTGTTTTACTTTTTTTATGCATCGCTTAATAAGATTAATTAGTTTACTAATTAATTAATTATCAGCGGTTCTAATTAGCGAAAGTGAAATTTGAGTGAATCGTTGTATTCTATGGACTTCACTGAAGTTATGCACTGTTTTACTTTTTTTATGCATCGCTTAATAAGATTAATTAGTTTACTAATTAGTTAATATCAGCGGTTATAATTAGCGAAAGTAAAATTTGAGTGAATCGTTGTATTCTATGGACTTCACTGAAGTTATGCACTGTTTTACTTTTTTTATGCATTGCTTAATAAGATTAATTAGTTTACTAATTAATTAATTATCAGCGGTTCTAATTAGCGAAAGTGAAATTTGAGTGAATCGTTGTATTCTATGGATTTCACTGAAGTTATGCACTGTTTTACTTTTTTTATGAATCGCTTAATAAGATTAATTATTTTACTAATTATTTAATTATCAGCGGTTCTAATTAACGAAAGTGAAATTTGAGTAAATCGTTGTATTCTATGGACTTCAATGAGGTTATGTACTGTTTTACTTTTTTTATGCATCGCTTAATAAGAGTTAATTAGTTAACTAATTAGCGGTTCTCATTAACCAAAGTGAAATTTGGGTAAACCATTATGTTCAATAAACTCCACAAAGTTTAAGGACAAAAAACTTATTAAATAGTTTTTTTTTTTAATTTGATCCTAACAATTAATACTTCAATACTCTAATTAGTTATGATATTTCAAAATAAAACCCAACATTATGTTAAGTGTACATATTTGTGAATTGAATTTATCAATTTCATAATTTTAATTTGTTAATTATGTTTTATTTTATTGAGTACTATAAGTTCGGTCTCGTTTATTCTATAAAGGTTTTTTTGTTGAACTCGTTAAATATATTATCATGACAGCCGTAATCGGTATCGATAATTTATGGCTTTCCTACTGACCTTCGAGAAATATGTATATATAAAATCAAGAAATGCTAAAAATTGCTTTCTATAAACTATTAAATAATTAATAATCAAAGCGTTCCTCATTTTATGCAACATACGGCATAACCTCAGCGTAAAATTCTCTTTCAGAATCTGCAATGTAATCCTTAATTACTTAATTATCAAACGAGCTAGGGCGTTATAACTATTTTTTTACGTATTTTTGTAAACTAATTAATAATTAAAAAACTACTGGCTTTTAATTAAATCTGGCATACGGCATAACCTCAGCGTGCTTTTCTGAATCCAATGCACTGATAAGGTTTTAGTTTTAATTATGAATTCACACTAAAGTATTATGTTTTATTTTATTGCTGAAACCTATTAAAACTTATTGCTATTTTCTCGCCGGTGATGCAAACATAAAAAAAGCCTACATTAACAATACCGTGCCACACACAAATATATTTCTGAAGTACAAATAACCTGAAGCCTTATCCTGAAAAGTCGTTATATAATAGTACATTTTCTTATAATATAAAGAACCGCCAGTTAGAAAGTACAAATTGTGATTGTGTTGCCAAATTTACAAGCTTACAAAGTATCGCTCGCCCTCTCATTTACCTACAGTAATTTTCATGCCACCACGGAAAATGACATGTTCGGGCAATCCTTAATGATATAGTTGTTAATGTGAAAATTGATTCCATTGAGCTTTTACAGAAATAAATTCTAATTTGCGTCAACAGTAGTATAAGAATGCCGGTTCTGCGCCTTCCACATTCCACATTTGTTGTCTCTCTCTAACACATGGGACTTTGTATTGCGGAAACAGTGTGTGTGAGTGAGACGGTCGGTTTTGATCAATTGACGCTAGATGGCGGCAGCAATAGCTAAAACTGGCGCAGGCTAGCGCTGCCGCATGAAGTCGGCGGCAGAGGGAGCTGCTGGCGGCATGCAGCCTGCGGCCGGATACCTGCGACCGAAGGAGGGGTGCCTACATACCACCATAAGAGCCGCTTGTGTGAGAGTGAGAACCAGAAATCGGAAATGGAAGGATGGAAAATATGAGAGGGGGAAATTCCAATGTTTTGTCTCAAGTGTGCGAGTGCAACGCGCGATACCAGCAGCCACCTAGCGGGAGCAAGCGAACGAGCATATATACAGGGTGGTCGAAAGACTTTGTATATACAGGGTGTGTCAAAAATAAATCCAAGATGGCGACCGGAAGTGGTTATCATTATCTTAGAATCAAAAATGGCGACCGGATGTTCGACTTCCGGTGCTGCAAATAAGGTCGTTATGGTACTCAAATGAAAGGTCTCATTGCGTAGGTTACGAATCTGAAATAAAAATGTTTACTTGACCTGCTCCTAAGCCTTTTTGACCATACGGTACTGATGACGGTATAAAACGCGCCTCTCCACTATGACGCGTGCTGTTATTGTTATTCTAATATGTAATAGGCTGCGGTTAAATACTCCACTATGACGCGTGATGTTATTGTTATTCTAATATGTAATAGGCTGCGGTTAAATAATGTGCAAAATAAATTTAATCGCAATAACTTGTTATCTCGTTGTTATTTGTGGTTAGACAAGATAATAATTTATTTGATTAAATAAATATAAAATATAATATATTTTCAACATTGTTAGCATTTTATTAAATTAAATTCAGTATATCCCCAACACTAAAATCAAGATGGTTGTGATCATTGATCTACAGGGATATGTGATTAATAAAAGTTTTGTTCCCAAAGAGTTAGCTGCATATAATAGTCATACAGATGAGATTACAAAAGTACTTTTTAATCAAGTTTGTGTTCTTTCGGATATCAGTGCAGAAGACCATCGTAATGTTAATCAGCTAGATTTTCGTCATCATGGTTTGATGTGGAATTCTATAGGACAATACGATGTAGATGACATTCCGCAAATATTGAGTGAAGTTATAAGAAAAAATGATGATGAAATCGTATATGTTCAAGGGAAAATGAAATGTGATTACCTAAACCAATTTATCTTAATTGAAGAATATCCATCCAATCAGGAACCATCACCACCGCTCAGAAGAAATGTGCAAGAATATGTTAATTGTCCATTTCATAAAATATTATACCCCCATTGCAGTGTTGAAAATGTGAAATTGTTATATAACTACTTATCATGTAATAAATAATTTAAAAATATCTTCATTGTAGTGTTAAAAATGATATAAATATTTTTCATTTAGAATATATATAATAGAATAAGTGTAGTAAGTGTAGGAAATATCGAATTTTAATAATATTATATATTTTATTATGAAATAATTTTTTAGTTTATTGCTAGCAATAGAGCTATACACATCATGTCGGACGAATCGATTATCTTGGCGGATATACTAGAAGATTTTGAAAGTTTTTTAAATCAAGAATCGCGTTTAATAAACGAGGTGAAATATCCTATCAATAAAAATAAAACAATTAATGTGTCGGTTGGTTTAAGCCCTACTAGAGGGTTTTATCAGTGCGTCAAGTTATCAGCATCTCAAAAAAACATTTCGTTTCTGAACGCTGAATGGAATCAAATAATTCAATTCAAAAATGAAATTGATGTTTATCTTAGAATGAAGAGGAAACCGCAACTCGCTGGGAAAAAGCGAAAACGAGTTTGCGAGACATGCAATCAAAGTATTGTACCAATTGTTATTATCAATGAGGGGGAATATACAAATAATCCATATAAAACTATAAAGGTAAGATGGAGTGTGCTAGTAATTATTAAAATAAATTATTTATTATAATTGTTTACAGGTTTTCGATAATTGCAATATATATTTGGAAGAGATGCGTAACCGTCAAAAAGTGGTTGTCATTGAAAAAAACGGTGTTAAGATTTCTTTGGATCAACATTGCTTTAACGCTCTTTGTGGATTATTTGAATTGATTGAAATGCGTATGGATAGGCTTAGTCAACTACATTTTTTTGATTATTTAAATCAATGTTTGGAGGAATCACGTACACAAATAACGGTCGATGCAACAGATGAAGAAAAAAAAGAAATAATTAAGCAGATTTCAAATCTGAAACAATATTACTATGAAAACAAAGAAATCTTATATGAAGTATTGCAGTTTAACTTCCCCGAAGTAATGCAATATTCACAATCTTCACAAAATGCGACCAGTTCTACTGAAATCGTTGAAACAAAAACAACGTAAGTCTAGTGAACTGTATGTAAGCCGATAAGAGCTAAAACATTGTATTAAAAATCAAATTATTCATATTAATAATACTAAAGAATTGTTTAAAAAATTTGAAACACAGCGACAGCTTTGCAAATTGCCTGCATAGTATAAAATAAACATTATAACACCACTCTTCAGAGGGATCATATAGATGGACAACCACCAGCAAGATACAAGTGCTGCGAATGAGTTATCACAGCAGCGTGCACTATATTCTTGTTGTACCGTTATAGACATTACATGTAAAAAATGTGTTGAGGAAGAAGACAATGTTAAAATTATATGCACCATTATTTTAGAAGTATTATTTGTAATTAGTTTGTTAATCTTAATATTTACCCCTATAATCTGGAGTGAAATGACAGTTCAAGGATTAATTAAATAAAAAAATAATAATAAACTGCATTTTTATTTCATCATTATTTCATTACAATTTATTACATGAATCATTTTACAGGTTAGAATAAAATTATATATAAAGGTAAGTACATAAAAATAAAATATTTATTTATTAATTAATTATTCCTTACATTTTTATATTTACAAAAATTAAATATTATTTAAATATCTTCATCGTAGTTATCAGAATTACTGAAATCAAATTTATTGGATACTAATGTTTGCAAAAGTCTTTGAAGTTGCAGTAGTAGCCCCTCATTTGGACATTGTATTCCAAATATTGTAAGGTCAATATGACCAACACGAGTAATTGTATTAGAAAATTCGTTGTATTCATAAAACATATTTTTTTTGAAAAAATACAAACGGCCGTTAGAAAATCGAAAAACTGAATCTATTTTTGAGGGAATTCCCCCAAAATCATCGATTATGTTACCAACGGCTTTTCTGTGATAACTACACTCATCAATTTGTAAATAATATCCATCATCGTAAAATACAAATGTTTTACCGCTATTTGAATTTACAATTCCAGTAATATTAGCTTCTATATCAGGTCTCCAAATGGCTATACTTTTTGTATGACTTAATTGAAAAGCTGGAAAATTAATAAAATACATTTTTTTATCAACAATTATAACAATTTGATCGTTAAGACTTTGATAAATGCCAGTAATTTTAGTAAAATTATGAGGTAAAAACGGAAACCATTTTGTGATCAGTTCAGGACGTTTATATGTATGTTCATTTAAATGTTTACTCCATACCCATAATTTGTAAAATACATATAAACGATTTTTAATAATTATGAATGTATTAACTTTTTTCAAAAAACATAAATTTGGATAAGTCTCAGTATCAGTTTTAACATTTGATTTTTCTGTAAATATTTCATTTTGAATAGTTGTTGTTGTTATTGTTGTATTTGTTGTTGTTGTTGTTGTTGTTGTTGTTGTATTCAAGGTTTTTTCTATTGGTTTGCCGTAAATACTCTGTACAGCCAATATATCATCCTCAGTAAGAATGATATCGTTATTTAAAGAAAAATTTGTATAAAATGAATTCATGATTGCAGTATGATTAGAACTATGATCAATACCCAAACTGTGTCCAATTTCGTGTATTAATACTCTTAACATGCTTCTTTTACTTGAATAGTTTGAGTTTGTCAAACTTAAATCCCAATCTTCGTCTTGATCTAGATGAATCTCTATCGTTTTATTTCTATTTGGATAATATGCATGTGCAAGGACTCCACCTCTACCATCAAATTGATCTCTACAAGGCAAACCCGATTTAACACAATAATGAAATTGTTTACCGATCGAAATAACAATGTTATAATTTGTAATACTTCGAACAAATTTAATGGGAATATGTTTTTCCCAAGCTTTAAATGCAACGTTGGCGATATTGATTAACGTTCTATTAGCCAAATAGAAATGCCATTTTATCGGGTTTACGTTTTCCCATTTAGTATTGACAAGATTGTACGGTATAGGATTGTCGCGTACTCCACATCTTGGTCGTTTCATTAATTCCAAGGTTTGATTATTTAATGTGCCATCTGCTGGTAGCTTATAATACTCTTGAAAAAGTGCAAGACTTTCCGCCACGTCATTATCCGAGATACTTTTTAATGCCGAATTATTTTCAGGTAAATCTAAATATCCAAATTGATTTAAATAATTTATAGCAAAATTATCACTTTTAACAAAAGATGTTATTATCAAAACGTAAAAAAAATAAAACATTTTATACGTGTTTACGGTGGAACTGCAAATGAAACACTGGAATATTTTTAAATATATTAATTATATTTATAGAGTTATAATACATTTTGTTTGTTAATCCAACTGTTGTGTGAAGCATCAAAACCTAACCATTTTACAAATAATTTATTTCCCTTCTTTCGCAATATTTTTTCCACTAAATATATCTTAGGATTTGATGTTTTCTGCAATTCCTCAGCGTAAAAAGCTCCTTGTATAGGATCTCCTTTTTCATCTTCCAATAAATACGTCACCGGGTTGGTAATTTTAATTTTAACAATTTTAAACAATTCAGTTGTCCAATTGGGTGTGTATCCTTTTGCGAAAAGCGTTTTCTGTTTACTCAGACGCACCATATCACCCACTCGGAAATTCCCTTTTCCTGCAATTTTTATGTGTGAGTAGACCGTTTTCAATAACAAGGTCTCTTTATCACCGCCAGGCTTTACATCAGCTGGTCGCATTCCTATCGTACGGTGACGTTGATTGTTGTATTCTAATGTAACTTTGTTTAAAATATCATACCAGCTGTAACGCCCACGCAAACTAAATTGTCTGTATAGTTTATCTTTTAGTGTGCGGATTAGACGCTCGACAATTGCAGCTTTCATTATCGTATATGTTGAGTAATGATTAATATTATATTTTTTCATTAATGCAGAAAATTGACTGTTATAAAATTCCTTACCATGATCACTTTGAATATTTTTCGGGCTCCGTCCACCGGCATTTTTCAATATTTTCTTCATGGTTTCTGCAACAATCACACCGGTTTTATTTTTTATGGGTGCAGTCCAGGCATATTTTGAGAAACAATCAATCACTACAAGTATATATTTATATCCTTTATTTTCACGGGAGAATAATTGAAACTCGGCAAGATCTATTTGCCACAGATCGTCAACACCTTTAAGTATCGTTCGTCTTCGAGCAAAATTCTTTCTTGCCGGTTTGTGTAACTCTCGCACTACATCCTCTTTACTCATTTTGACTTGAAGGGCTCTTTAATGGAGCAATCAACAGTTTGATGCTGTTTGTTTGACTTAATAATAGCGTATTTAAATCATTTTTAAACTGTTCCCATTTTATATCCATATTATTTTTAAGCTGTTCTATTTCATGATTTGATGTATTTTTATACGCTTCGAAATCTCTGGATAAACTTTTAATCTTCTCCGCCAGATCCTCATTTACTGGTAAAATTTTTGAGTTTATAATTTGCGGAATACTTTCAATAACTAAATTAACTTTTGAATTAATATTTTTAAATGATGTGTTCAAATCCTGCAACTGAACGACATTTACATTATCCACATATTTTTTGTTTGTGGCATCGCTTTCATTAATCGGAAATTGCAAATATTTTATTCTTTTGCCATCAAGGTTGAAATGTCCATCAGCATCACGTTTAAATCCAACGCCTGGTGGCCCTCTAACGGTCGTCAATGGTTTATTTATTTTAATCTGTGATGAATGACGTCCGAACTTATCGATGCTCATGATGCGTATGATGTGTAAAGAGAGCGTGCTTTGTATTTATTAGAAAATTACATCTTCTTCACGCAATTCCTCCTCGATTGAAGCAATCTCATTATTGTGCGAATTATTTCCTGCATTCTTCGATGCGTGCAATAAACACAACCTATCAACAAGTTCGCTTAAATTATTCCAATACTTGTATTGCGTAGGAATATGTTGTACTTGCAATTTAGAATCAAAACCTTTGCCGCTGGTATGAGAGCCGGTTGAATTATTGCGAGATTTTGTGTATGTCGGTGATCGATTTTTAAACATGGGCTTAATAATCTCGGTATATTTTTTACTTTTCGAACCCTGTTTTTGATTCTTTGGATCGTAATTGCGGTGTAATGCATGTGTTTTTTCTAATATTGTTTTATAGTTTTTCAAATCATTTTCGTTATAAATTTGATCGTCGGGTTCTTTCATAAAGAGAAGTTCATACAAGCCTTTAGTTCCAACGTACACAGAATCACCAATTTTAAAATTTTCACCATCGACCAGTTCAACATTATAATTTCCAATCGTCCACTTTTTTGTATGACTATCGATATTTATACCGGTGGACTCATCAAGTTTTCGATCATCTGAAAATCTCTTTCTGACATATTTTCTAGGCAAGTCCTGAAAAGTATCCAAATAAGCCGCATCCACATATTCTGTTTTATTTGATACATGAGGTACCTCTTCGGCACCATGCGCTACCTCTTCGTCTTCATGAGGTTTGTCAAGAGGTTTATGAGGCTCATGAAGAGGTATATGAGGCCCATGAAGAGGTTTATGAGGTTCATGAAGAGGTTTATGAGCAACCTCTTCGTCATCATGTGATTCCTCTTCACTCCCATGCGGTCTGCGAAGAGGTGTGTGAAATTCGTTGGCATCATGTTCATCATAAGGCTCTTCTTCATAATCCTCTTTACGCTTTGAGATGCCATGCCATTTTGCTAATTTTCTTTTTCGCTGAACCGGCACTTTAACTATATATTTATTTGCCCGACCGTGAGTAATAATTTCTTTTAAAGGTTCCAATAACGGCTTATATGTTTTGTTCAAAAATTCATCATTTTCTGATCGGTTTATTTTTATGGCAAACAGTTTTTTTCTTATAGCCTTTTTAATATTGATCAGTCGATGTTTAACCGCATTGTCCGTCATGCTCATTCAATCACTTGTGTGCATTTGATTGTTATAATCAATTGTCAACAATTATATAACGATCGAAACATTTGCGGTATCTGCCCTTATTCGGATCACAATCTTTGTTTATTACTATGAATCCGTATTTATCGGCCCAACACAGTCTACAGATTTTTTTAAATTTTTCAAAATCCATGTCGCTGCTCACATGATCTGAAAACGCGTGTTTCAAATTCATTTCATCTTGCTTGAATAATACAATAAAGTTGGCATTATCACGTATCAAGTGTTTGGGTATTCGTGTATAAGTCTGACATAAATAAAATGAATCGATGTTATTGTGTCTCCCCATGCTAAAATATTCCCTGATTTTCTCTTGACCGTCGCACGCAACATCATCAAAAATAAAGATTGAATTTGGTTTGGCATTCTCGGGGCTCATAATTTCCTCATTTTCTTTAAACTGAAAATATTTTATTTTTCGTATTGACTTCATAACGTTTTCCAATAGACGATACTTTGGTTGATACAACGATTTCGAGTAAATATAAATGTTCTCAAAATGTAATCCGTTTTCACTAAACAATAAACTTAACATTGCGTTTGATTTTCCACAATTGGACGGCCCACAAATTAGGGATCGTACCGAATTTGGCAATAATTCCCCATGGCGCATCTCCGTCGCCAAACCCATTCCCGAGACGAACTCATCCATGTTCACAATCGGCAACGACTTTTTCTGCTTGACCACTTTCATCGTAATGCCATAAAATGGGGGTTGGATCTTAGTTATAAATAGAGGCGCTTCATAGTAAATCTTTTAAATGCATTTGTATCGCGGTGCAGGTATTATCAATTCTTTTATAAATAAGTTACCCATTGAATTACATCTACCAGGGTATCAATACTGCGGACCGGGCACAAAATTAAAAAAGCGTTTACAAAGAGGTGATCCAGGCATAAACAAGTTAGACGAAGCATGTAAACTACATGATATCGCATATTCACAAAACAAAAATTTGAGTGATAGACACGTAGCGGATAAACAGTTAGCGGAGGTCGCTTGGCAAAGAGTTAAATCTTCAGACGCATCCTTAGGTGAAAAAGCAAGCGCTTTTGCGGTGACAACAGCAATGAAAGTAAAAAGAAAATTGGGTATGGGTATGTCGTCGAAGAAAAAAAGAGGAAAGAAAGTTGTAAAAAAAAGAGTAAAGAAAGTTGAGTTGCGAAGCGTAATTATGATGAAAGCAAAAAATGCGTTAAAAGGATTTAAAAATAAAATTAAGCAAAAGAATGGTATAACTGAAGGATCACACATAGCCCTTAATGCGGCAAAACTTGCCGTGCGCAAAGTTGGTGGAAAGAAGAAAATTCGAACACCTCGTATAATTCCAGTACCTAAAGTCGGTGGTATCCTACCATTGATACCTATTTTTGCAGGTCTCAGTGCATTGGGTGCGCTTGCTGGTGGTGCATCCGGTATCGCAAAAGCGGTGAACGACGCCACAGACGCTCGTAAAAAATTTAGTGAATCTCAACGTCATAATAAAATGATGGAAGCTATTGCTCTCGGTGGAAAAACGGGAAACGGGCTCTATTTGAAACCGTATAAAAAAGGATTAGGACTCTATCTACAAACATCAAAAAACTTCTGAGTTCGCTACCTCGACGCCCGCTAACCGATAAGGACATAAATATGTTTGCACTAAAAGCAAAAATATCATATTTTAGAGGAGTCTTTATGCGTGATACCTTACCGATTCGATCTCATAAGAACGAGTCCGGTATTGTTAATCTCGATCGTGTGAGAGGTAGCGGTACGCATTGGGTTGCATACAAGAAACGTGGAAATTTCGTAAAATACTTTGACAGTTTTGGTGATCTTTCTCCCCCAAAAGAACTCTTAAAATATTTTCGAGGTAGTGAAATAACATATAACCATAATAGATACCAAGATTTTAATACGTTTAACTGCGGCCATTTGTGTTTGAAATTTTTAGTATAAATACGATTGTAGATTTTAGAGTCACACGCAGTCATGTCTCAAACGTTTACTCTGCAAAGTGATAATAGCGTGCTCTCGGAAAATTATTATCCACCAATCGAATTAGACCCTAACAAAAATTATTATTTAGGTCTGATTGGTTTTCAATCTTACAACACTATTCCCAATATAGAAGACGGTTGTAACAAGTTTTACTACAAACATAACGGTGATAAAGTAATTGAGATACCCACCGGTTCTTATGAAATTACCGATATCGAAACGTATTTGCAATCCATCCTAAAAGATAGATCAACTAACAAAGACATAGACTACAAATCGCTAATCAGCCTTAAACCGAACAATAATACCTTGAAGTGCGAGATTTTGTGTAAATACGACATAGACTTTTCACCGTCTGACAGTATCGGAACATTACTCGGGTATTCCAGTAAAATTTTAAAAGCAAACAACTTGAATTTATCTGATCTACCCGTTCAAATTATAAAAGTGTCAAGCATTAGACTTGAGTGTAATATTGTGACGGGTGCCTATTACGGTGATAAATTATCACATACAATTTTTGAATTTTCACCTTCGGTCGATCCGGGATTCGCTCTTAACATAGAACCACGAAATATTTATTATTTGCGGGTGAATGTGCGTACTATCGACAACATTACTATAACTCTTAAAGACCAAAACGGGTTACCTGTAAATTTTAGAGGAGAGAACATTTTAGTTAGACTCGAATTAAAATCGTAATGGGAATTCAATTTCACAATTCGGAAACTAATAAAGAAGCGATAACAACAATTAAAAATATCACTCGTCGTTCAACATCGATAAGACTAACACGTCACGATCTGTCAAGACTCGCGTCGTTGGGTTACAAAGTAAAATGGAAAAACTAAGTATTTTTGAAAAATTCAGAGAAGACGAGACTATTGTTAAGGAAGAATTTCATAGTTATCAACCGATAACTCAATCGTTTAACAACAACGATGAAATTCGCATTATAATACAACAACAGGATATACTCACCCTACCTTCCAATAGCTATCTATACATCTCCGGCAAAACCGATAATCCTGATGGAGCTAATTTTAAATGGACCACAAATGCTTGGGCATTTTTTTTTAGAGAAATTAGTTATAACATTAATGGAGTAGAAGTCGACAAAAATAAAGATGTGGGAATTACCACCACAATTAAGGGATACATCTCGTATAGCAAGGAAGATCTGAGAAGTTTGGAGTTGAGTGGATGGAATGAGACGTTAGATTCCGGAATGAAAACTTATTTTGATACAAACCAAAAGTTTTACGCAATTTTACCTCTCAAATGTCTTTTGGGGTTTGCTGAAGATTACAAAAAAGTGATGGTAAATGTAAAACAGGAGTTAATTTTACATAGAGCTACAACTGATATAAACTGTTATACAACCACTAAAGACCCAAAGATTAGCATAGACAAAATCGAATGGCACATACAACATATTCAGCCGAGCGATGAAGTAAAATTACAATTGTTAACCAACATTCAATCAGATGCTCCTATTTTGATTCCGTTTCGCAGATGGGATTTACATGAATTACCATCTCTAAGAAAAACCGATAAGGATGTTTGGTTAGTCAAAACTTCAACCCATCTAGAAAAACCTCGGTATGTAATAATCGCATTTCAAGAGGATAAATTGGGTAAAAAAGATAAAAATGCAAGTCATTTTGATCATTGTTCGATTAGAAATTTAACCGTGTATTTGAATTCGGAGTCTTATCCGTATGATAAATTAAATCAAGATGTGTTGAACGGTGAATACACTGCTTCTTATTATGCATACACAAAGTTCCAAAGCAGTTATTATGGACGTTTCAATAAACCGATGTTAACCTATGCACAATTTAAAACTCGCATGTTATATGTATTTGACGTTTCGAAGCAAAACGAGAGCATAAAGTCATCTACAATTGATTTAAAAATTGAGATGGAGGGACATCATGCGTTTCAAGATAACACCAGAGCATATTGCCTGATTTTGTATGACAGCGTAGTTGAATACAGACCGCTATCGGGGTTGGTTCGAAAACTCTTGTGATGGAAAAAGAGTGAGTTTCAGTGCACCCGAGATATCAATAATAATCAAAGCAGATTTACCAATCTTGCACATAAAAACCGTTGATGAGTATACTTTATATATAACATGATGATTATATTAGCTATCGATATGCAAGGATTTGTAATAGCAAAACAGTTTATACCGAAGGAAATAAGTATTGCAACAAATTATAAAAATATTCACACCTACTTGATGAAACCGACAATCGACTACTCGTTTTTAACATCAAAGGAAAAAATCCAAGCCAGATGGTTGGAAAATAATTATCACTCAATTTCATATTCCGGCGGACTCATCGATATGACCGAGATTATCAACATCTTTTACGGATTTACCCAGAATTTATCCGATGTGACGTGCGTGGTCAAGGGTGTTCAAAAGGAAGATTTTTTAAAAAGACATTTTCCGAATTTTACAATATTAAATTTAGAAAGTGAAATTAATGCGCCAAAGTTTGAAAAATGTATGCATTTCTGTGTGAATCACATGAATGAATTTAGTTATTGCTCATTTCAGAATGTTAAAAAAATTTGTACTTATTTAAATAATAATTAAACTTTATATAAATGTTTTTTTTTACTATATAAATATTAAGGATATATGTGCTGTTGACAATGTGTCATCATTATGTAATTATCTTAAAATTAAATGTTTTGTTTAATTTGTAGTATGTTTTATGAAATAAACTTTAAGACATAAATTAAGCATATTTTTTCTATAATTCAAATTTTATTTGGTGTCCCTTGTAGATTCGAGTTAGGGATGTTTCACTGTATAAAAACCTGCCTTCTTATTAACTCATTTTACCTATAATAAATAAATAAATAACTAAATAAATAAATAAATTAAAATACATTTTATAAATATTTGTTTTATTTAAGCATATTTAATTTTTAAAATACATTTAATAATAAATAAATATTTTTTTAATATTGTTAATTAATATTGATAAGTGAAACATGCATCGTTTCGGAGTGGCTCAAATGAGGGTGCAGCAAATTGGATGGGACAACTGTAACAAAATAAATTAAAAATTAGTTTTAAATATTAAATTGGTAAAAAAATGAATATAACAAATATATTTAATACTTACATTTTTTTAACCTACTCGGTCGATTTTTACGATAGGAAATTGTTTGCCATTAACATGGTCAATCCTCGTAACTTCGAAATAGCAGGCCTCTTTATAGTTCTCATTCAGGTCGACGATGGCCTCATCAGTGAAAATGTCTAAAAATTTTT
The DNA here is from genome assembly GCA_963932245.1 of Tachinus rufipes. NCBI lineage: Eukaryota > Metazoa > Arthropoda > Insecta > Coleoptera > Staphylinidae > Tachinus > Tachinus rufipes. Next base: position 84,079,281 of record OZ010744.1, read on the forward strand.
TTGGTAGCCAAGCAGCGAAATCAAAAGATGATACCAGGATTGAAGGTCCATATCTGGTTTCAATTTTGGAAACTTTATCTATCGTAAACTTATAGCCTATCTGTAGATCTACAAGGTTACGTATCGGTTTTGTTGCGAGCTGCTCCTGCTCCTGACATAGTTCATTTAATTTTGAAAAATCCATTTTGTATTATGTAGTAGTAGTAGTAATGTAATAAAACTAAACTCGATAATAATTAATTTCATTTATATACTCACATAAACTTTGATAAGGAAAAATGGTAAACCAAGACAAGACACACTATCAGATATTATCTATGTTAAAATATATAATAACAAAAACAAACAAATAATATAAAACCGCAAAATTTCTTAAACTAAATTATCTATTAGATTTAATAATAAACCGCAATTACATTTTTATAACAATTCAACCTTTGTGGTAACTAATCATAACACATTATCAATCGAAACAGCAATTTTTAAAATATAAATTACATAACAAGTAATCATATGAAAATAAAACATAATGAAGAAATACTATGTGAAAAATGTGTTGTTGTGTATAGTTGTGGAAATGCCTATCACCATCACATTAATAAGATAACCATGAAAGAAAGCACATCAAAACGTGATTTCAATAAAACTAAAATGGCAGATAATAGTATACAAACAATAAAAAAAATAAAAAATAAATGTGAACTATGTAACGTCGAATTTGATTCTATTATTAAATATAGAGGACATATGCGATCTCAAGAACATTTAAAAAAAACTAAATCAGTAACAGTTGATGGTGCTGAATTAATTGAGACTGCTTTTAAAAACCGAATAAAAACTTTTCAAATTAAAGCACCATCAACATCTATGACAGATATACCGTCGTTCCTAAATAAAAATAAAAAAACAATTCATTCCTTGATAGAACCTTTAGTTCAATCTGAGAAAAGTTTAAAAATAAATGTGGAACTTTATGGGGTATATATGAAACAAAACAGTGAAGGTGTAAGTGATACGGATTTAAAATCATTTAATACAAAAAATAGTATTGTTATTGGAACATCAAACATTGATAATATATTAGAAAATTTTTTCGCCATCATAAAAACTAAAAGTGAGGAGTTTCAAGAAAAGGATAGTGGTTGGGCGCTTCTATATATTTCCCATATCCAAATCAACGTAAATAAATACACTCCTATACGAGGATCGTCATATATAGATCTTCCACAACAAATTAAGAATAAGCATGCATGTATAAATATCCAAAACCCGGATAACGCATGTTTGGCTTGGTGCCTTACTGCAGCCCTACACCCAATACGTGGAGGACATCCTGAACGAACCTCATCATATCCGGATTATAATCGTGTTTTAAATTTAAAAGGTATTAGTTTTCCTTGTAAAATTTCGGATCTTAAAAAAGTTGAAATGTTAAATAATATTAGTATAAATGTGTATGGGTTAGAATTTAATTCAGAAAAAAAACAATATGACGTGATAGGGCCAATTTATTTTACTTCTAAAAAAGCCGAAAAGCATATCAATTTACTTCTTTTAGAAAATGAATCTACTAAGCATTATGTATTAATTCAAAATTTATCCAGGTTAATTTCATCTCAAGTGAATAAACATGAACACTCAACCCATTTATGCGACGGATGTTTAACTTTTTTTAGTAATAAAGAAAAGCTGAACATGCATCTCGCTAATGATTGTAATAAAATTTATACTGTACTGCCAACCACTGAATTAAAGAAAACTAAAAATGGAGATTTAAAACCTGAAAATATATTAAAATTTGTTAATTATAATAATAAAATGGCTGTACCCTTTGTTGTATATGGTGACTTTGAAAGTCTTTTAACACCTGTTCAAATGTGTGAACCCAATCCACAAATATCGTCAACAACCAACGTACGCCAACATGCTCCGTATTCTTTTGCTTATTTTATTAAATGTTCATATAATGATAATAATGATATATTTCGAACTTATGCCGGACTAGATTGTGCTAAGGTGTTCTTGGAATATTTAGTTGCAGATATTAAATCAATATATAATACTCATTTAAAATCAATTGTACCAATGACACAAATTACTCCGGATGAGCTACAAACATTTCTAAATACAACTGTTTGTCATATATGCGACGGGGTGATAAATAATAATATTGAAAAAGTAAAAGATCATTGTCATTTAACTGGCAAATTTAGAGGAGCAGCTCATTCACAGTGTAATTTAAATTATAAAATCCCTAAATTTATCCCCGTATTTTTTCATAACTTAAGTGGTTATGACGCTCACTTATTTGTGAAAGAACTTGCTTATGATACTGAGAAAATAAATATAATTCCTCAAAATAAAGAAAAGTATATATCATTTTCAAAAACGGTGTGCGTTGATCAATACGCTGATAATGATGGTGTTATGAAAGATATTAATCTAAAATTAAGATTCTTGGACTCATTTCGATTTATGGCCAGCAGCTTAGAAAAATTATCTAGTAATTTAACATCAGATCAATTAGTTGAAATTAAAAAATATTTTCCCAATGATAATCAATTTGAATTAATTAAAAAAAAAGGTGTTTTTCCATATGATTATATGGACTCTATTGAGCGACTACAAGACACTAAGCTCCCTCCAAAAAAAATGTTTTATAATTTTATGACAAATACTGATATCTGCAAAAAAGATTATGAATTTGCAAAAAGTGTTTGGAAGACATTTAATTGTAAAAATTTAGGCGATTATTCGGATTTGTACATAAAGTCGGATGTGTTACTTTTAGCAGATGTTTTTGAAAATTTCCGAAAAGTTTGCTATGAGACATATAAGTTGGACCCCTGTCATTACTATACTGCACCTGGTCTCAGCTGGGATGCAATGCTTAACTACACTAAAATTGAATTGGAATTGTTAACTGATATAGATATGCATCACTTTATTAAATCAGGAATTAGAGGAGGCGTTTGTCAATGTTCCCTAAGATATGCCAAGGCTAACAACAAATATATGTCAGACTATGATGATAAAGAACTCTCGAAATATCTCATATATTTAGATGCGAATAATTTGTATGGTTGGGCTATGTCACAATTTTTACCCTATTCCGGATTTCGATGGCTAACCACCGATGAAATTAATGTTTTTAATGTTAATAACATTTCCGATGATTCTGAAAAAGGATTTGCTCTCGAAGTTGATATTGCATATCCAGCTGAACTACATCTCGAGCATAATGATTTGCCCTATCTAGCAGAAAATATGGTTCCACCAAAGTCAAAATATAAAATTAAAAAACTAATTCCTAATTTATTAAACAAATCAAAATATATAATTCACTATCAAAATTTAAAACAGGCGCTAGATAAGGGTTTAAAAATCACGAAAATTCACCGTATTCTAGAATTTAACCAATCTCAGTGGTTAAAAACATATATTGATTTAAATACAAAATTACGTCAAATGGCTAAGAATGATTTCGAAAAAGATTTTTTTAAACTAATGAATAATTCAGTTTTTGGGAAGACAATGGAAAATGTTGATAAGCGTGTGGATGTACGACTGCTTAATCATTGGGAAAATGTTGGTAAGCGGAAAGGAGCTGAGTCATTAATTGCAAAATCAAATTTCAAAAGCATTAAAATTTTCACAGAAAATTTGGTAGCAATTCAGTTGGAGCGGGTTAAAGTAGTTTATAACAAACCTATATATGTAGGGTTCTCAGTTTTAGAATTATCTAAGTGTTTAATGTATAAATTTTATTATGATCATATAAAACAAATGTATTCCGATAAAGCGGCATTATGTTACATGGATACTGACAGTTTAACAATTCTTATAGAAACGGAAGATATTTATAAAGATATGTTATTAAATCTAAATAAATTTGACACAAGTAATTTCGCCTTAAATAATTCCTATGGTATTCCTTTACAAAATAAAGCAATGTTAGGAATTATGAAAGACGAAAATGGTGGGAAAATTATGTCGGAGTTTGTTGGTTTACGAAGTAAAATGTATGCAAATAATATTGAATGTGGTGAATGGTTAAAGAAAGCTAAGGGTGTTAAGAAATATGTTGTTAAAAAACACTTAACCGGCAACGACTATAAAAAATGTTTATTTCAAAATAAATTAATATATAGACAACAAAATTTATTTTCATCAATCAAGCATACTATTTTTACACAAACACAAAATAAGTTGGCCCTATCACCATTTGATGATAAACGTTACATTTGTGATGATGGTATTCATACATTAGCCTGGGGAAGTAAATTTATAAATTAATTAGGATTTCTTTCAATTACAAATTTGTTTGTGGTTTTGAAATATTATCTAAACACATTAAATATTATAATTTCATCAATTTTTTTTATAATAAACTAAGGAAATTACAAATTTGTTTGTGGTTTTGAAATATTATCTAAACACATTAAATATTATAATTTCATCAATTTTTTTATAATAAACTAAGGAAATGTTATGAGTGATGTATTGGTTTCCTGTTATTTATTATTCATTTTTGCGGACATTGTGGTGATGATGATGGCATGGAGAAAATGATAATTTAAAACATTCAATATCATTTAGTCAGTCTGCTAGTGTAGATGAGTTAATAACAATTTCTGCGTTATAAAGTAAAGTGAAAATCATGAATTTCGATAAATTGAATCAGTTCTGTAATGTGACAACCTATTTACCTGAAAAGAAAATATTGGAATTGGATATAAATTATAGATACATAATCGAATTAATTGAAATAAAATCTACAAGATATGGACCATCCATTTTGGTGAAAACACCGGAATTTGTAGTATGGTTACCAAAGCGATTCGTAACCTTTTTTACGGAAGATGTTGTAGAAGATTTCAATAAAAATCACAGTGGAGGTGCTTACATTGTTCTAAGCAATATCGAAGAAAGAAACGGAATTAAGTACCCCGTTATACACATCAACAATGTAAGTCTTAAATCAATTAAGTTATATTTTATTGTTTTAATTATTTTTTTTTGTTTATAGATAACGGAAGATGAATAAACCGCTTATGACATCTACTAAAACAGCTTTCAACTTCAAGCCACACCCATATATAACTAAGAAAAAATATTATTACTCCAAAATAAGTACTGTATAATTAATAAATAAATTTATTATCTTTTTATTACAAAATAAAATTATCGTTATTTTATTTTATACTTCCATAAGTAACAAAAAACATCACTCTTAATATTATTTTCAGCGCAGGTAAGCTTTTATTATAAATAAATATTTTTATTGTGTTTTTTTTTATTTTAATTATTCAAAACTAAAAAAAAACATTTATACAATATTTATTTACTTTGAAAATATATTATTACTGATAATGAGGTTTTTACACTTTTTTTGCTTGGGAGCAGGTTATGTAGAACTTTTTAATTTTAGATTCATAACGTATGCGTCATTTTTGACACATCCTGTATATTAAACACCTTGTATATATATTCTTGATGTAGATAACGTATTCCTAGGCAACCAAACCTACATCAACACCCCTCCTTCGGTCGCAGGTATCCGGCCGCAGGCTGCATGCCGCCAGCAGCTCCCTCTGCCGCCGACTTCATGCGGCAGCGCTAGCCTGCGCCAGTTTTAGCTATTGCTGCCGCCATCTAGCGTCAATTGATCAAAACCGACCGTCTCACTCACACACACTGTTTCCGCAATACAAAGTCCCATGTGTTAGAGAGAGACAACAAATGTGGAATGTGGAAGGCGCAGAACCGGCATTCTTATACTACTGTCAACCACCTTTTTGTTATTTATATCTATCTAAATTCGATACCATTGTGCTGTCTTTCTGCTTGTTTGTTAGTCAAAAAAGCTGAAAGAAATGTCTACAATTCACGTTTGTGAAAGTCACCATTTTTCAAACGAAAAGCCCTTGATAAAGTAAAAAAACAAACAAAAAGAGTAAACTCAGTTACGGTCGACTTTTAGTCACAATAAACGAAGTATAAACTTCAAACCCCAGCTCCAGCAAAACATTTTAAGAAAATTTAGTATTTATTAAATCAGGGCATTACTCTAATACATAAATAGTGTCCATGTAATCATAATTACATTTAGAGCTGGTAAAGAGTGGTTTTTTTACACACTCTTGTGTGTGATAGCTGATTTGACATTGTTTTGAAGTTAGTTTGGTTTGGCAATTTATCATAAATAAACTCACGCCGGAGCAACGTTTGCAAATTGTTCAAATTTATTTTGAAAAACATGGTTCAGTTCTTAAAACTCATCGGGCATTACGTGCATTGTATGATGCTCATAATCGTCCATCAAAACGATTAATTTGAGAAACTGTGCATCGTTTTCGCAATACGTTTAGTACGCACACAAAATGCAATTGATAGTGTGCAGCATAGTGTTAATGATAATCCAAATGTGTCAATTCCTCATCGTGTTCAACAATTAAACTTGTGTCCATCCACTTTATGGAATATTTTGCAAAAAGATCTTCGTTTACTAGCTTACAAAATTCAACTTGTACAGGAATTGCAGCCACACGATCATCGTTCGCACCGTATATTTGGTAAATGAGCCAATGAAAACATTGCTATTGATGCACAATTTCATTTGAAAATTTTGTTCAGTGATGAAGCACACTTTTGGTTAAATGGCTATGTCAACAATTTACTGAAAGGAACATTTCACAAAATGAACCTGTTCACTGACCACTGTGCAATTTGAAGCCATTAGATTATTTTCTCTGGGGATATGTAAAGTCTCATGTCTACACCGATAAACCAGAAACAATTGAGCACTTAGAAGCCAACATTCGACGAATTATTGCCGAAATACAGCCTGAATTACTACAAACAGTGTGTGAAAATTAGACCTACAAATTACGCCATGTACGCTCCAGCCGCGGCGGCCACATGCCCGAAATCATATTCAAACATTAAATCCATAAAATTATCTGTCAAATAAAGCCAATTTCATGGATATTAAAAACATTTTCTGTGTTTTATTTCAATTAAAATTCTCCGCCTCTAAAAAAATGTTGGCTTAATCCCATGTTAAACTTAGTTTATTTCACATTGTGATCTTAGATTAAAATAATAAATGTTTTTTAGGTTGATCTAAAATTTCTTTTATGTCTAACTTCATTTTAGTTATGACATTTTATTCTGTAAAATTTTTACAGCAAAATGACAAAATATACAAATCATATTATCACAACTTTACCAAAATTCATTTTAAATTTAAATGTCCCGCTTTTTCCTACTACCTCAGAGAATGAAAAATAATTTACAAATAACGCATTATGGCAGATTACATTGACAAAATCAATTAGTTTTTTAATTAAAATACACAAAACTGATTTGAACCGAGTTTAAACTCCGCTTAAGCGGAAAATAAAAGACCGGCTCTTAATATGAGAATGTAGGATGACCAGATACTAGGCCTAGTCAGTATCTACAGAGCCTACATTCTCTGAATACGCGCGGTTCTATAGTATACATATATTTGTAATTAATTCCAGGTATACATATATATTCAAAAGCAATAGTAATGTAGTAACACAAGCGTAAGCTCTAAAAAACAGGCCATTGAGCCTTAATTTCCAAAAAAACTAAGGTGACTCGGTTCTTAAAATAAAATTTCTGCCAATTAGAAATTACCACTACGGCCGCTTATTTAGCTCTTTGGTTCACATTAAATAATCCCTATCAGATACCATACCTCCAGACAGATAAATCGTCAACATAAGCTGATCACCTGAACTATCCGTCAGCATGCATTAGCATTACCACTCACTTACGGTACATTAAAACACCACCATATGTAGTAAACATAAAGACAAAAATCTCAAAAATATAAGATAAGAATTGACAGTGTCGTTGACGCTACAATACACACTCAAGAAAGAGAAGAGAGGGCAAGCCATGTCCATACTTTACGTGATAAGCTCTTCACGATTAATGAGCTTTTAACTTAGGCACTCCTGCTCCTACAGTAAACGGTCAACCATATGCAATCTACAGTGTTCGGTTATAATTTATAATTGTTTATTGAGTTTTGTGCTATAGTTATAAATAAGATATACGTATTATCAAGGTGTTTGAGTTTTAGTGTTACAGTGTTTATAACTAGTTATCAAATAAAATTTTATAAATCTTTAAAAAAATATCAGATGCAATAAGAACTCCCACGATTGCGGAACATGAAGCAGCACCAGCACAATGTTAAAAAAAATAAATAAAGTAGGTTTGAAAAAGTAGTAAAAACTGAACGGATCTTACGAGAATCAGCAAATAAATAGTACAGTTCGTAGCAATCTGACAGGAAAATTTGAAGAGAAATCTAGACAAAAAACTTTGTTCAATACAAAGCAAAAATGGATATTTTCTCTATGAACTCTTCTTCGATACACCTGATGGAATCTGGATTTCATTTCTAAAATAATAAAATAATTATATTTTCCAAGTCTATCCAATAAGTATCAACTATCAAAGAAAAAAGACAACTATGCTTTGTTGTAATGCTAAATAATGCACACATAATCGGTCAATACAATCCCTTTTCTTCATTAGAACAATTGGGTGATTTATAATTTCCCTAACCTTTTGTACCGATTGCAACCTTACGCTCCATAGTTGCAGTTGCAAAAAGACCAGAAAATTGATTAAGTAAATTATACAGTTTCCTTCTTTCAATCTTCTTTAGGTCACATCGGATACACTGATCCTATATAAAATCATCACTGTTGATTTATTTTTTACTAGTCTAAATATCTTGATCATCCATTACAATAATGACAAATTTTGCAATATTTCTTCCAATTATTGCTTTATAGTTTATAACAAGCTAATTCTATAATGCTGTTTAATACAATAGCTGCATCTTCTCTAATAAAGATAAACTCAATTTACTTGTATGCTCATGATTAATTGTTTCTTGAGAAATATTCAATTTAGAGTTATTTTCTTAGATCTCCAGATGTCCGTTTTTTGTTAGCAAAATTGCGGATTTGAAAATATTTTCTTTTTTGCCTGCAGCTGACTTAGATGACTTCCAACAAATGGCATCTAGAGCAAGTTCTGTCGTTTTTAGGTTCACTGAATCTCCAGGTGCATAAGGAAATCTATTATTAAGCCCTTTTCTTGTATTAGTTTAATGTATCGCCACAACAACGTAATTGGTTTAATATGTCCAGCAATTTTACATATTCGCGTATACAAGTAGATTAGAGTGGATTAAACCCAACTTTAAAACTCGTATCACCAACAACCACTTTACCAATTTAAAAACCGTTGGACGTTTTTAGAAGTTAAAGTATTCAACATCATCTAGTAACAAACTGGTAATGTTTGTGCAAATAAGCAAGATGAAAAATATATAAACATAGTCATAAGTCTAATAACAGTAGAAACAAGATTTGATTTCTGATCAAGTGTATTATCAAAAATACAACTAGTACTAAATACTTTTAATTGGTATCGACTGTAACACTCCTAATATTCAAGCTCTATTATAATAAAATAAATAAGCTATTCCAGATGATATATTAACATCGCTAAATATAGAAAAAGAACATACAAAAGACAATTAATGACAAAATAAAAAAGGCCTGAACAATTAGAAAGTTCTTCCCTATAATAGATATAAAGTCAAACAAAAAGGAATCAAAACTGAACAGAAATAGTGCATTTTGAAAGTAAAACTATGGTCATTGTCAAATCAAGCTAATACAGCCGCTGAACTTGTAAACGTGTAAAAGTAGACAATGTACAGTCAAAGTCAAATTTTTAAGTTAAAAACTGCGGTTATCAAGTTAGACAAAAAAAAATCAAAAGAAGATATGAAGATATGAAGAACTGGTACGTTGCAAATAAATTTTAAAGTTTAAGTTTAAAACAATGACACTACATTATTCTAATGTGCCGGTGGTTTTGAAGCTAAAAAACAAATAAATTTTTAGACCTGATAGTATGGTATCTTGGCGTGATCATCTGGACTGCTTAGAAACCAAATTATCAAAATCCAAACTATAAGACGGTATATGCTATTGAAGTATGAGAAAATGCTACTTGAAAACCTAACCTAACCGTAATCTCAGTATTTATATTTGTACAAGTTGTATACGTTAAAAAACATGAACAAACATAATATACGAGTACAAAAAGAAGTGAAAAACACATAAAATGTTTATAAAATCGAGAAGATCTGTCATTACCATCAGGTAAACTTCGACTAACCAAAAACAAGATTCCAGATCCATCTATTTAATAAAATCCCAACAGAAATTAAAGCAGCTACTGTTAACAAGTTTAAAATAACAGTAAAAAACCTCTTTTAATAAATCCGCTATGTAATATTAATACATCTTTTAAAATTAAATTTTAATCCAGTATTAGTAGTAGTAAACAAATTTATTTCATATACACACATAAAGGGTCTTCCATTAAGAGCGCCCCCATTTGAAATGTAAATAAAACGAGCAATTGATGAGATATCAAAGATCTGTTTATTGTGGGTTGAAGGTGACACTACACCATTAAGAATGGAACAGAACATCGTTCAGATGGCCACCTCTGGAACGCCGGCACGAATGGAGACGCTGGACCCAATTTTCCATCACTTTTTCACACAAATCTGGCGATATGTCAGCAATGGCTCTTTCAATATTGGTCTGGAGCTTCTCCAATGTTGTTGGTTTGTTGCTGTAGAACACTGACTTAACGTACCCCCAGAGAAAAAAGTCTAGAGGCGTTAAATCGCACGAACGAAGCGGCCAATTGGTTGGGCCGTGTCTTGAAATAACACGGTCTCCAAACTTGGTCTTCAATAAATCGATTGTTTGGCCGGCTGTATGGCATGTGGCCCCGTCTTGTTGGAACCACATATTGTCCACATCGAAATCATCCAATTTGTCCCAAATATAATCGGTTAACATGCCCCGATAGCAATCGCCGTTGACCGTGACGGCATTTCCTGCATTGTTGAAAAAGAAATAAGGGCCAATGACTCCGCCGGCATGAAAACCACACCAAACAGTGAATTTTAATGGATACAAAGGTGACTGGTTGATTTCCCTTGCCCAAATGCGACAGTTCTGTTCTGTGTTTATTAACAAAACTGTTTAGCCAAAAATGAGCTTCGTCACTCAGGATGATTTTTCGACGAAAATCATTATCCATCTCCATCTTGTCTAAGGCCCAATTGGTAAAATTTCTGCTCAGCAAATGGTCATTCGGCTTCAATTCTTGGGTTAGAACGATCTTATACTACACCCGTATAAGATCGTTCTAACCCAAGTTCTTTCCGCAAAATCCGCCACAATGTTGTTTGGCTGATCCCCAACTCCTGAGAACGGCGTGAAATCGATTGTTTTGGTTGTGCGGCTACAGAAGCTCGTACAGCGCCAATATTTTCTTTGCTCCTGGATGGTCTTGCTCTTTTTGGCACGGGAACATCCAATAATGAGTAGGTCGACTCGAATTTAGCCACTAAACGAACCACAGACCGTTTATCCGGACGATTATAACGACCAAAAATCGGAGTCAACGCACGTAAAGTTGCGGTGACCGAACTCGAATGTTCGTAATAAATTTTAATAATTTGCTAACGTTGCGCACACGTGCACTTCACCATGATGAAATGGTATAATGTCTTGAACAAATTGACGTTTATAATATGGAGCTAACTTTACACATGTTCAAATAGCAGCTATTCAAAACAGGGGCGTCCCTATTGGAAAACCCTTTACAAAGTTTTATAAAAAAAATAAACATATTTAAAAGTAAAGTAGAAATGAGTATGAATACGAAAAAGGCTATCAACCAATCTTTCAGCCCTCCAGTATTATTATATTCAAATTTCCTTTTTATTGATGTATTTTTTGAAATATATGTTATGTTATGTATGTATGTATCTTCAAAACTAAATAAAAATTATTATTATTATTATTATTAATAGAGTCATTAATGCTATGATAAGTTTCCGCAGCACTAAAAAGTGAGAGAAAAAAAGAAAAACTCTCCACGCCGCATGAGCATGAGCACTACTGCTTCAACAGTAAACAGGTAGTAATTTATCAAAATTTGAATTATTGTTATAATTAAATAAGTCATTAAACCATTTTCAAATTCGGTGGCATCTTTAAACTATAGCAAAAAAAAATCTATCAACAAAATGAAAAGCCTTAAGTCAGTTGCAATAATCACTCATCAAACACTGTAAACAGCGCTTCCAAAAAGTACATAGCCACAACAAGACCGTAATTATAGGTTTATGCCATGCCATAGATAAAACAAGATGTACTTTCAAAGATAGTTTCAACATTATAAAATCTAAGAAAAGAAACCCATTAAGTCATAGAGCAGTCTGATAAAATGTTCAAAGAAACAGATCATTGAATCCTTCATAGTTTCATTTTTACAAAAAAAAAATATACAGAGACTGGTATATAGTAATATATTGTTTGTTTTTTAATTTAGCAGCAGCTTTCACTTCTCCTGTGTGTTGAATAGCAGCAATTCTTGACCTAACTCGTCTGCCTATCATGTTGCAAGTCTTGTTCAATCAGATTCTAGTTCCAAAAAACATAAACAATTTTTATTTTAGCGTGGAAAGGAAAACCTAATCAAACAACATTCGGCAGATTTTTCTAAACTAAAAACCCCACTTTTCTCCTTACTTCCTTCTCGCTTAGCGCCCCTTGATCTGCGGTCCTGCGGGTAAGGTCGTGATCCAATTTTTTGATAATTAACACTAAGGTGGGCGGGAGGATCACTTTAATCCAAATTATTGACTTGTTATTTTATTTTGGAGTGATCCACTCACACACCCAAGTGTTTGTCATCAAGAGATTGCATGTTTGTCTCTCTGCAAACGTCAGAAGATAGCGAGAAAAAACAAAATAACGTGCAAAATGCTCAAAATGGATAGGCCAACCCTAATCAAGGTCAATAATTTTTTTTTTTATAAATGACTACAAACAGATAAAATCTCAACAAACAAAAAAATGCAAAATTTATTATCTTGCATGGAAAAGAGATGTCAATAACATAAATCGCATATGTATAAACTCTTAACAAAAATATAATTTTATTCTGAAGCTTTCATGATCTATTTTGAGGGGTAGATCACTCCTCATTATTACTGTCCAGTTTCACTGCTTATTGTATAGATTTTACCACTTCTTCTCTTCATTTTTTCTTGTCACTTGTTTTTGTTTTCCAGTTTCTGATTCCTCCTTTTCTCATGTCTTCCTCCACCTCATCAATCCATCTAGATCTGGGCCTTCCTCGTCTTCTTTTTCCTCCCGGGTTCCATTCGAAAATAGATCTAATTGTTGATTTAGGTCCCGCTCTCCAGACGTGTCCCAGCCATCGAATTCTCTGCTGTTTTATGTGCTTAATTATGTTTTCTCCATTTATTTTTTCTTCAATCTCCTGGTTTGTTTTAATTCTGTATTTGTTTTCGATGATTTTTATAGGTCCTAGTATTGTTCTTAATACTTTCCTTTCCATTATTAGCAACATGTTTTGCTCTTTTTGTGTCATTGTCATAGTTTCTGCCGCGTATGTCAAAATTGGCCTTACCATAGTTTTGTATATGTCTATTTTTATTTGCTTTGTTGCTATACTACTTTTTAATATCTTTTTATTGACGTATATTGCTTTATTTGCTATTTGTATTTTTTCTTTAATCTCTGTACTTGTATCACCTGTATTTGTTATCGTGACTCCTAAGTACTTAAACTTATTAACAACTTCAAAATTGTGTTGTCCTAGTTTTATTTGCTGTTCTTTACTTTCTCTTCCGCATATCATTAGTTTGGTTTTACTTACGTTTATTTTTAGACCCATTTTTTCTGCTTCTTTTTCTAATTCTTCTAAGATTGCTGTCAATTTATTCCTTTGCTTAGTTACTATAGCTATGTCGTCCGCGTATGCTATTATTTGTGCTCCTTTTGTTCTTAATGTTCCTTCTTTGTCTATTTTTTTAAGTATGTAGTCCAGTGCTAAATTAAACTGCATAGCCGACAAACAATCTCCTTGTCGCACACCTTGGTTTACTAAAAATTCATCCATTTCTCCATATTCTGTTGACACTCGCTACTGTTCTGCTTAATGTCATCTGAATTAAACTTCTCATTTTTTTACCAATTTTTAATTCTTTTAATGCTATCATTTTATTGTAATCGTGAGTTTTTTTCCAATGTTAGCTTAATTGTATGTATTGCGTCTATCGTCAACTTTCCCTGCATAAAACCACACTGATAGTCTCCTAAAAAAGTAGTAGATTTTTCTGCTAACCGGTTTTTAATCATTGTAGTAAGTAATTTGTAACTTGTGTTTAAAAGTGTTATGCCTCTATAGTTTGCACATACTTTTTGGTCACCTTTTTTGTGTATAGTCACAATTGTTCCGCATTCCCATTCTTTCGGAATCCTTTCTTCTTACCAAATGTTAAATATTAATTTATATAACGCTTTTTGTAAATGTTTACTCCCATATTTAATTAGTTCTACATTTAAACAATCTTTTTTTTTCCTGGCAATTTTCCGTTTCTGCATTTGTTTATTATTTCCATTATTTCTTCCATAGTAGGTTTTTCTATATTTTCTCTAGAACTTTCTTCTTCTTCGGGTATCTCTTCTTCCTCGTCTGTTATCTGCACTTCATTTAATAGCTCCATAAAATGCTCTTGCCATATTTTTTTTACTTCATCTCTGTTTTCTGCTATTTTTCCAGTTTTGTCCTTTATGCCAGTTACTTTTCTTTTTTGGTGCGTCTGCTGATCTTTAATTTTTTCATAGAATCTTTTTATGTTTTTGTTTTTTCTTTCTTGATCTATTTCATTTATTTCATTTTCCATCCAAATTCTTTTTGTTTTTCTCAGTATTTTATTGCTTTCTTTCCTTTTTGCTTCATAATCTTGTCTATCTTTATGTTCATTTGTTCTTATCCATTTTAACCTCGCATTTGCTTACCTATCTATCGTTTCTTGACATTCTTTATTCCACCATTCGTTTCTGCATCTTTTTTCCGTTATTCCCACTTCTTTTTCTGCCACCTTTTTTATGCATTCCTTTATTTGCGCCCATTGTTTTTCTATGGAATTGTTTTCATTAAGTATTTTTTGCATATGTTCCTCCATGTTCTGTTCGTATGCTTCTTTTCTTTTTTCACATTTTAAATTTTGTACACGTTTTTTATTCGTTTTTCTAACTTTTTGTTTAATTGTTGCCATAACCAAAAATCCAAAAATGATCCGAGTTCGCGCATGCCCCCTGTGTGTAGTATTAAACATTTGTAGATTATCAAAAAGCATTTGACACAATATAACTACAAATCTACTAAAAAAACTAGAAAACGCCAGAATCGACTCTAGATCTATAAAAACGCAACACTTCAGGAAAATATAGACAAAGATATGATCACTGATAAAATTCCAATATAAAGAGGAATCCGACAGTTTAGTTTAGAAAATATGGTGTTGCCTACCATATCTTCTAAACTATTTACGCTAGCTTTATAAAAAGTGTTTAAAAAACTCAAAAAATTAAAAAAACACAAACAAAGATAGAACACATAAACTATATTCGCTTTGCAGATGGCATATGCCCAAAAAACATAATCTATAAACAATCATATACTAGAGACGTCCAAATTACCAAAATAAACAAACACATATAAATGTGCATTCTTAAATATAACGGCATTCTATTTGAATTGAAAAAACAAGTCTTCAATATGTGCATACTACCAGTTATGACATATGGCCTAGAGACCATAACTCCTACAACACGGAATATAAACTAAGATGCGTTCAATTCACGATAGAACGTAAAACACTTGAAACAAGGTTGAAAGACTACATAAGTAATGAGGGAATCTACAAAAAAGTCAGGATGACCAATGTTGCAAAATATATTTTCAAACTCAAGTGGAACTGGGTAATAAACTTTGCTAGACAGAAATTGGAAAAAACAATAGTTCAACTTATCCATTGGCTGCCTAGACGAACAGAAAAATAGGAAGACTAAAAAAAAGCTTCACAACATTTAAAAAAAGCAGACAGAAAGTGGTACCAGATGACACAGAAGTCTTATAAGAGAGGCATAGGTCAAGAAGTAGATATTTAGTAACTAAAAAAAAAAAAAAGTATTTACAAAAATCATATATTTAAATTTGATTTTAACTGTTTGAACTGTTTTTTGCTTTAATTAAATTTTTTAACAAATTTACAATTTAAATTGTTTCTTCGACAAAGTCCATAAACTTTTGCCGGGAGGTCTTCTTGAGTTTTTCTTTAATATGTGTTTTCAAAAAAAACCTGCGTTTCTCATTGTAAGCCTCACAATTGCTCAGCAGCAATTCTTCTTCCTCCCAACATTCGCGGCACAAGAGATCCTTTTAGATTACTATTTTATGCATGTGTTTATTCAATCCACAGTGCCCAGTTTTCAGTCCTGTGAGCTTAACAGTTTCGTTCGACTCGTCATACCTTGGGTAGCGAATAATGAGAATAACCTTATGTGTTTCATACTTTGACAGTTTTTCCACAAATTGCTTCGTTCCGTTTCAAGTTTTCTACGGATTATTTGATTACCGGTCTCGTATGGAATAATAACCAATTAATTTTCAATATACCCACTTGTTTTGCGGACAAGCATTGACTTGCATTAAAACAAAACTTTCAATTCAAATATGTGAAATACAAAAGGCACCACAGTCTTGCAGAATATCCCTAATGTAACATCCGCATTTAAAGTGGCGCCCTCAATGACCACTAACTCTGTGCGACCCCTGAGAAAAGACAATAAGAGTCAAATTAAATTGTACATCTTTCCCTACCAATTAATCAAATTTACGCAGAAACGTCTTTCATCCGTAAATAGACATTGACCCCACTGACCATAATATCAACTTAGATATTCTCGACCAAAGTCTAGTTGCGCTACTCGATGTCATCTATGCAGATTTTTAAACAAACTTCATGGATTTCAACAAAGAAAACCACACTTAAACTAACACATTTAAGGCAAGGTTTACGAGGTTTGTAAAGGTTAGCATTAAAAAGAGTAGATTTAAATTTTCTGTAAATAAAGTAGCTTAATCCATTTATCAGTAATCCGATAAAAAAAAAACTCTCTTCAAAGTTTTGGTCCTACATCTCTGTACTGTGATTAGTAAACAATTGGAAATTTTAACAAAATAGAATATCTAAAACATTTGTGAGATTTGAATTAAAAATAAGTCAAAAAAATTAAGAACAACTTTTCAGTAACGTCATTACCTCATCAGAACAGAAAATTAACAGATTTAATTAAACACTTATTATCATTTAAAATCAATAAATAATGTATTTTATGTAAATTGCCTTTTCATCCAGTAAGAGACACATACTCGTGTTTCAGGGTATTCACTCATCATCAGTGTGCCTAGCCTTCGACTTATTATCAAACTAAAAATTTTGTTAAATTTAACATATTATGTTCAACAGTGTTAGGTAAAGGTTTATACACGTTAAAACAAAAAGTTACGTCTCGTAAAAAATAAAAACTTTACATTTTTTATAACGTTTATAACTTACGTATTTAGCGTTCCCGCAGATATCTAGTATCATGATTAGTAACTCACCTAAAACAGAAAAAAAAATTGTAACTACAAAATCGCCAATAAACTGCATTTTAAATGATCAACAACTATACATTAGATCTCTAGATCAATTTTGTATAGTCCATTTCCAACAAAACTCCACATCTCTAATTTAATCGCACCTTCTACCACCATTCAATTTAGTTCTTTAAAAAAAAAAACATAGAATATTAAACTAAGCAGTCTCAGGTTGTTATAGAATAGGATTATAGCTCAATTTAGAATAAATATGACCTAAGATCCTAGAAATAAAAGAAAACCTTGATAAAACAAAAGAATTTCACAAAACAAAAAAAAAGATAATTTACTTATTCCTTTTATAAAAGCTCATACGTAAGAAGTTATGATTCGTTGCAAAATACTTCTCAACCCGGATGCATAAATGCACTTCAAGTTAATTTGTAATGAGAGCAATAATCACTTTATCAACTTCCCCGTCATATTATTATAAAAAGGCATTTGCTAGGATCCATCCTTTCATAAACTTATTCTACAACAAAACATTTTACAAAGTCTGATATTTAAACTATAAATATAAATTAAATAAATAATAGTTATTAAGCACACAAAGCTGACTTAAACGCTGGTATTCTAATCTGTGTGTCTCAAAGCGCTGTAAAAATAGTATAATGCTGCCAGTGTCTTTGCTGCTAAAATAAATCTGTCTCCTTATACCTAAATGAATTAAATCGCCAAGGCAGTATTATTTCTATATCGTGATCTGTTGTTGGTAGAAATTGCGCTAAAGACTTGTTTGCAAGTTTCAATCAAAAAATGCAATGAGCATCTGCATTGGGGTAGAAAACAAAACTTATCAGGTTTTTTCAATGTTGCCCTGACTAGGTTCTTAGCTGGTAGTAGCTTTGCAGTGCTTTGTTTCCGTTGACCTTAATGTTTGTAGGTCTCTTTTAGGAATGATCAATCAAGTATTTTTCTTAAATTTTTTCTCATCGTTTTCTTCTTAAGTAGATTTATTTCCGGTCTTACCAGGCTGCATTTGTTTACCTTAATCAAGCTTTTGCTCTTTAGACTTTGTAGATTACATTCTATAAAGAACGTTCTCTTCTAGCAGCTCATAAAACGTTCTTAAAGATTTTCCCTCTCCTGAATGGCTCTTCCAAGCGGTCGTTAATTGTCTACAGTTGTGTTAGCTTGTATTGCGCCAAACTTTAGAGAATCATTCAAAGTTGACTAAAGATATTTCCTGCACTCCCCCTCTTCTTCTTATAGTTCCTTATCCGTTCCGGACGTTGGCAACCATTCTTGCAAACATTACTTTATATCATGCCAAAATATGTTCTAAGATTCTTCAGCCATGATATCCTCCTTGTTCTGACAGCTCTTTTCCTGCTATTTTCCCTTGGAGTATTTTTTGCAGTAGTTGGAATCTGCTTTCATTCCTCATAATATGCCCCGAGTATTGGAGTTTTCTGCATTTTATGGTGTTGAAGACCTCTTTCTCCTGCATTCTGTGAAAGATCTGTGTTGCGATCCTTTCACAAAACTCTCAACATCTTTCAATAAAACCACATTTCAAATGCTTCTAGTTTCCTGCTCATAGCATCGGTTAGTGTCCACAATTCAAGTCCGTAAAAAAAAAAAAAAAACAAAAACACGTAGCAGCGCAAAATTCTCAGCTTCGTATGCAATGTGAGGTCGTAGCTCTTTAGTAGGAATCCCATACTGTTGAAAACAGGTCTCGCTTTCTCTATTCGGATCTTGACCTTTTGGGAGTGATCCCACTAATCGTTTACGGTAGTGCCAAGATACGTGTATTTATTTACTCTTTCAATGGGTTTCTGATTGACGGTGATGTGGCAATTTCTAATGTGGGATTTACTGATAATCATGAGTTTTGTCTTTTTGATGTTTAACCTTTCGATACTTGCTGTTACTCTATTCATTAGGTGTTGTAGTTTCTCGAAGCTATTAGCAAATATCACCGTATCATCCGTGTAGCGTGAATATCAACGGCAATAATATGCAGCCTTGCCTCACCCCTCGTAGAACGTTCACCTCTTCTGTCTTATGTCCTTCCAATCTGATAACGGCTGATTGGTTCCAGTACAAGTTTTTGATTATTCTTAGGTCTTTTCCATCCATTCCAACGTTCTTCAAAATCTCATTATCTCAATATCATCTCATGATGTTGTACTCTATCAAAGGCCTTCTGGTAATCAATAAAACAAGCAAAAATATCTCAGTTCATGTCTCTGCATCGTTGAAATAACACTTGAATGATATAGAGGGCTTCTCGTGTACCCACCAAATTACGTTGGTGATATTTGCTCTTCACAAAGTCAGTATATTCTCTTATGGATAATTTTGAAAAATAGTTTCAGAAAGTGACTCATAAAACTTATGGTTCTAAACTTTTCGCGTTTTTTAGCACCAAGTTTTTGGGTAAGGTGATAAACTCGGACTTCACTTCATTGTCTGCTAACTATTAACTAACTGGATAGGGTATGATTTAGCAGCCAAAAACTTGTAAAATTGCCAAGAGACGGACTTTGCTGCAGTATTTTTTGATGGCATAGGGAGGTATACCGTAACTCCTAAACTTTAGTAAGGTGTGTTCTCGTAAGAGACTCTTAAACTGACTACCGTAGAGGCTCAATAAGTTGCCATCTAGGTTTGGTTTGCAGATGGGATTGCTGGTAAAATTTTGACAATTCCTTAATCCCAAATCTTACCATTCCATGTATGTATCATGCTGACACGTTGTAACGGTGTTTCTTCAGTCCATCTTTATGTTTGTGCTTGCAGTCAGACTGCAACAACCGTCTTTAATTTTGCACATATTTTAAATGAGCAACATATATAAAAAGTTGTTTGGTAACAATATCGTGTTGGTGGTTTTTTCAATCTAAATAAAAAAGTTTTCGTAAATAAAGATCAATCAACATCATCATTGATTTTTACAAGGTTACTAAGACAACCTCTATCTTACTCATTATCTAGTCTAGGCGGTGGTCAGCAGGATATCTCTCTTCGTCAGAGTCAGTTGTTTTCACTAGTTGAGCTAAGATGACAGAGCTTGTATGCGCCTGAAGTTTCTTAGATGTCTTTTATTAGACAATAATGTGGGTGTTTTACGATTTGATCTGTTCTAGTACAAAACCCTAGATTTTCTTACGTGGAATTTTGGTCGCAGCATTAAAACCATTTTTTATTTTTTTTTATGTAACACCTATTTACTTTCCACAGAACATTACTGTTCTGCAGAAAATAGTTTAACCAATATACAAGTTTCTTCTTCTAAATATGTAAGCACAAACTTCTTGATATCTGGATATTAGATCAATATGCTAATGCCTAGATATTCTATAGATACCAAAAACTTAAAAAAGTTTTTAATAAACATATAGCTTATAAATTAAATAATTTTGGAATGAGAGTAGAACAAAACACATATAAACATTTTTGTATTTTATATCGGTTAAACAAGTTATTATTATTTTCAGTTTTAAACTAAAAAATACACAAATCGTATTCGACGCTGCGTAAAAGCTGCAGCGTGTTAATACCTCATGTATTATAATAGTACAAAACAAATAAGCCGGAATGGTATTTACGTATACGTGCGTTTAGTTGTTTAGACCAATAAACGCTTGCGGTTTTATTACTTCTAATTCTCCTCCCACACATTTTTATATAAAATCGTTCAATCATTGTAAATATACGCCACAGAATTTACTGATTTATTAGAAATGTATTTATATAAATATTTTCTACATAAATAATAAATTTAATGTGTTATCCGATATGTCATTACACACTTCCCGTCCAATATTATTAAAAGATGTCGAATAAATTCAATCAAGAATAGTAGAATTCGTTGATATAGAAAGTAATTTCTCTCTTTTATAAATGATAATTTCATCTTATTTTTAAGACAAATGATATCGTTCTCTGCACTGTCAACACTCAGTACTGTAACTTGTCTTCCTTATTATGCCGAGGTAAATGAAATGTAGTTATATTTTCTAATAATACTTTTAGCTTGCTTCTAAAGTAAAAATTCCTGCATAAATAATAATTTCCAGTAACGATGTAAAAGACCCCCCAATTTTTCCATTGATAAATAGCTTCTCAACATGAATATAATCCGAACACTAGTTCCTCTCTCCCTATTGAGCACACTTTTTTTAACATATCACGTGATGCCGAAACATAATCGTTCCTTTTTTTGCTGTGTAGGAATGGAAAATTCAACCATAAATTCCGCGACTCTGTCTTCCTACCCCGACCGAAACCCTCGTCGGGTTTCTTTTCCCCACTTGCTTTCTCAGCTGTACAAATCAACTCTCTCTTTTTTTTTTATTTTATAGCCCCATACACAAAACTTTATTCTTGCGTATTCCTTTCGCCCAGTTATACGATCCAGATTTAGGGTACTTATATGAAAATGGGACAAACAAATATGCTCCAACATGTTTCCACTTTATTTGGCCATTCCAATAAGCCTTAATGGTAAACGTTACATTATATTTAACAACAACAAAACGGGTTATAATAAAATAGAGAAAAATAGTTAAGTAAGACATTTATAGGGAGCCAGTAACGCGCCAACGTTAATTCCCACTGCATGCATTAAGAGACGCGAAATGCTTTTAATATGTGCAGATAAACGGAGCATTTAGTATATGGGTATGTTAATTAACATTGAGTTAATAAACATTTATTTATATCTATGCATAAGGCCGCGTTGAACTTAATTAACACTAGAACATTATTATTAAATTATAGGTGGCACTACGCTACAGCGCTTGGAATTTTAATTAGGTTCACATTGTTGTAGTTTGCATTATTTAAATTAGGTTTAAACAAACCATTTCTAATATTGTAATAAAATCGATAATGATCACTATAATATATATACATTGTAACTAAACTTTTATTTAAATTTAAAAAAGTAACAATGTTGAAAGATAAATAAGAATTGGCATGCAAAACAATAATTAATATACGATTTTAAAGTCATGAATAACATTGGAATTTGTTTTAAGAGATTGAAATTTGCATAAATGTATTCATTAATTTGTATTTGCGCTCCAAAAAATATTTATCGTTAATTATTATTTATAACAAATCTTTGTTTTATTTCAAGCTTATTTTCGTTCGTTCATTAACTAAGATTCAAATTTGTATAAAATTATTCAGATATAAAATATTAATTATGCATGTATCTCTAGGATAGGCACCTTGATAATAAAAAACAAACACAGTTAAATTTTGATTAATGGAAAGTATTTTGCACTTTTCTTGAAGCATTAAATTATCGACATATTATCTCAAAATAATTTAATTGATTTTAAATATGAAAAATTTGTTCACAGAACTAAAATGATCTCTTGGAGTATTTATAAAACTTAATCAAACTCTGCAACCTTGAAAATATTTGTCGAAATATTATTACCTAATTGTGAATGTATAGGCTATAATAGAGATATAAAGGATTGAAAAAAAAACAGGAAAATTGGAAAAAAAACAGTTTTTTTCTCGAGCATTGGAAAAATTTGGAAATTTGAAATAAACGGAAAAAAAATTATAACAAAACAGGAAACTTAAAAAATAAACGAAAGACCTAACATGTTTTATAAATTACCTAATATTTTATTTTCAAGTAATAAAAACAAAACATTCACTCTCTGTTAAAAAATAACGTGAAACTTTTCAGGGATTTACCGAAATACGGAAGGGAATCACCGATGACTTTGAATAGCAGCGCGTCTCATTCTCTCTCCTGTTTATTACATGCAATTTTTAATCAAAATAATCTATAAATATTATTTGAAATACTTATATTTAATAATATAAATCAATTCTAGTAATTAAATCTCTTTTTTTCTAGTTTACAAAAAACGATTAATTTTTCACAACATTTCCGTTTTTTCCAATTTTTCTGAAAAAAAAAACGGTTTTTTTCCAACACTCAATTTTTCCGGAAATTTTGAAACTCTAGGCTATAATGCGGACACTACGCATGCAACGTCTGCAACGCAAGTCCCACAGACAAACTTTCTTCCAGGCAAGGCGGGCACCTCTAGTGCTGGAATGACAATATCTGCTAACCCAACACAGAGGACGTCCAAACCAAGCCAAAAACCTCGTCAGAAGAAGGAAGGTCACAAGCCTCTAAGCAAAAAATCTTTGGAACGAGGAGAGC
Organism: Tachinus rufipes; assembly: GCA_963932245.1. NCBI lineage: Eukaryota > Metazoa > Arthropoda > Insecta > Coleoptera > Staphylinidae > Tachinus > Tachinus rufipes. The sequence continues at coordinate 84,103,108 of OZ010744.1, forward strand.
AAAAGAATCCACTTCTGAGCACTCAACTTTAAAAACTAGGAAAAAGGCAAAAAAGTCTAGCCAAAGCCTAAAAATCACTGCTTCTTTAAAAAAAAAGATAAGAGTCAGTTATAAAAAGACTGTTTTCAAACACCTCCAAGTAGCTCTCGCCAACCTGTCCAATCACTTAGGTAAAACTACCAAAGCAAAAAACACCAATAATTAAAAACTAGAAAACTGTTTAAACCCCCAAGATAACACTTCCCATATTTGGAGAATAGTCACACACAAGAAAGGTCCATAAAACCATCTGCAATGATGACGCATCCTTAAGATGGCCACAAAATACCATCTCCAGCCTTCAACAACTGCAGCCGAGGCAGACAAAAACTACTCCCTGGCTTCCAGAACCTCCAGATGCTATTGAGCTGGTCTGAAAAGACAGAACTGAAAACTCATCGTAAAGAGCTGAAACGTCTTCAATACCACCAAAGACACAAAATATCGGCTCCTTGTTCTAGAGATAGAAAAGATTGATGCCGAAAAATAAAAAATAAAAAATTACGTCTACCGACTCGGACAAAGCCGGAAAGGAGACCCACCCGATCAATGCGAAAAGGAGACCTACCCGATCAAATCCGGAAAAGGAAAGAACCTCATCAAAACATCCCAAAAAAAGAAAAATGACGGGTCGCAGTAAAGTAATTCAATGCAATCTGCATCACTGTCAATCAGATGTAGCAACACTATGCCGCTAACTAGAAGTGATGCAAGATATAATATCCATGATCCAGAAACTATGGATACTAAAATCCAGAGTTTGTAAATTTGGCCAATTCAAAGAGAACGCTGAAATGGCTAAGGACATGCATTTACACACCTAAGCATATAACAGCATTTCTTATGCTCCAGCTCTCCTCTAAATCACGGCTGTGAGGAAACACCATTGTAGCGTTCGCATATTAGGTCCACGATACACCACATCCAACAACAGCTATGGAGGAGTTGGTGCAATATTGTATAAAAGACAATAATATATACTACCTGATCAAATGTGATGCAAACTACATTGCTCAACATTTGAACGCTTATACTCATCAAGTTTAAGAGAATTTTTGCGAATATCTTGAGTAAGTTTTAATTCAGAGTGGTTGACTGCATTTTAAAGATAGCATTAAAGCGTTTAAGTGTTAAAGAAATTAGCCAAGCGCTGGGAATGCTTATTACTAGTGCAACGCTAAGAACTGTTGCTGCCTATTTCAATGTGAGCCACAAAGTGATCAGGAAAGTTTAAATGCGTTTTAATGACACTGGAACTGTCCAACATAAGCACGGCGTAGAGCAAAATCGCAGTACAACAGTCAGGGAGAACCGGTTTATTACGATTCAGTGTCGAAGGAATAGCTTTTCTAACTGAAAAAACACTCCAAGTTCATTTATTGAATGCAACAGGTACTTAAGTAACCACTTAAACAGTAAGAAAAAGGCTCCATGTGGTAAAGGGTCCCCCCGGTTAACATAAGTGAAATGCCCCCCATCACAAATATCCAATTACTTTAAAAATTACTTTCCTAGCATCAAAAAAACATGTTTGGTAGAATTTTAAAATTTTGATACCACCCCCTTTTCCATAGGGGGCTAAAAATAGCATTTTCTCGTTTATATTTTTTTTATCTTCACCTATTGAATGAAAAATTCTAAAAAAAATTATGAAAGTAGGGTTTTGGGTCTTCCAACACAATTTTTTTCAGCCCCTCAAATTCTGTATACAACCCTTAAAAAAATTTCAGAAGGGTTGAAATTTACTTTTGCCTATCTAAACCTTCGATTACATGGAATTTTTTGTCTCTTAAAAAATACGATAAATCGTGGTTTGAGCTGTCAAATCATTGCAAATTGATGAAAATATTATACCCAGGATACCTACTCAATGTAAAATTTTCCGTAGAATCCGAATTTCATTATTTTGAAAGCTATAAATGCATTGCAGAGTCACAAAAGCAAAAAAAAAAAACAGTAAAAATGGCAAAAAGTGAAAAAATCAATTATAAATAGTGGCGCACCACTCGCAAAAATTCCAATAAAATCATGGATGTAGATTTTTCAATTACTTATGAAGTTAAAAAATAAAATTCCATGCAATCAAAGGTTTAGATAACCAAAAGTAAATTTTAACCCTTCTGGAATTTTTTTAAGGGTTGTATACAGAATTTGAGGGGCTAAAAAAAATGTGTTTGAAGACTACCTAAAACCCTACTTTCATGATTTTTTTTAGAATTTTTCATTCAATAGGTGCGGAGAAAAAAAATAAAAACAAAAAAATGCTATTTTTGGTCCCCTATGGAAAAGGGGGAGGTATCGAAATTTTAAAATCCTATCAAACATGTTTTTTTGATGCTAGGAAATTATTTTTTGAGTTAATTTAGATATTCGTGACGGGGGGCATTTCACCTATGTTAACCCTTTAAGGTCCAAATCTTCTAAAAAATGTCCATTGTTAACCAAAGCCCACAAAAAAGAAGGCTAGAGTAAGCACACCAACATGCAAATTAGAGTGTTGTAGATTGAGGTCGTTGTTTATTCAGTGGCAAAACCACAGTGTGTCTCCATAGCTCCGATAAAAGAGTGAAAGTTTGAAGAAGCAGAGGAGAACGCTAGATTGAGAACCACGTAACTTACCATCAAGCTTATGGAGGCGATTCAAGTACCGTTTAGGGAAGTATTTCTGCAACTCGTCGTACAGAATTGGTTATGCTTGGAAATGCTACAATAAATAGTGACAGGTGTCTTAATGAGGTATTAGAACCTGTAGTGTTGCCATTTTTCAATGAAATAGGTGATGGTTTCATGTTTGTTGATGATAATGCGCGTCCTTATAGAACAAGACAAATCAATGCATTTTTTGAAGAAAACAATATTACGCACATGAATTGGCCTGCAAACTCTCCAGATCTTAATTCCATAGAGAAGGGATGGGATTACCTGAAAAGGTTGATGAGGTCACGAGGAGTAAACCATCAGCTCAAAACTGCCGTTTTGGAAGAATGGCTAAATATTCATCAGCATTACATTCGGAATTTGATTTCCAGCATGCCAAAACGTTGCCAAAGGGCCATAAGAGCTACATGAGGTCCCACGCATTATTAATCTTTTAGTGTTTGGTTATCATTTCATTCTAGAGCAAGCTTTTCTGTAATACTAAAATTTTGTTAATTTTCTATTCAAACGTTTGAAATTCGTTATTTAAGTTTTATTCTTTTAATTCATCGCCCTAAAAGTGTTTCCAGAATCATATACTATCAATTAAGCAAAAAGACGTTCCTCAAAAAGGAGTAATTTGTTTTTTATATATGTTCTTGTAAGTGTACCAGTTCAAATGTTGATCAAAAACACAAACAGAAGTAATTGTACACAATTTTTTTATCACTACTAACCTAGAAATACTAAACCAATGCGTTGAACCACCGTTCGTTACATCTCGCAGCCAGACTGTAATAGTTTTAACACGCAAGTATAAGCATTTCAAACAAAATCTAGAGCTGGCATGTATCAACATCGGGCTGACCGACAAGACTGCCTTTTGAGACAAACTTTATCGGAAAGATTAGACTAACAAAGAAAGCAATGATTGACCCAAACCCCTTAACGGCCCACTACTACCTGCGACTGTCTAGAAAATATCTGCAAACTATTGCAGGTATCTTGATAAGCACTCTTAACTCTTACTGCCTGTGCCTCTCCTATGCAATAGAGTCAATGTTAGGGGATTGTTAGCTTAACATGGTCAGCATTAAGAAAACCCCTCTAAGCAACGTTCTAGCATACATCAACCACATATACTGGCATAACAGTATACGCCAAAAAAACACACACAAACGAAACGACAACAATGTTTTGCTAAGATCAAAAAGACATAAACGCCATACTATAAACTGTTTATCAGAAAGAATTAAAAGATTTAAAAAAACGCTGTAAAAATTAATATTTTTGAATAAATAAAAAAAAATTAAAAAAAAGTTTTTTTTACTTCCTACATGAATGTCAAATGCCAAAAACTCCAGTGGTTGTTATATTAAAATCTTTACATAAAACGACTTTCAATTAGTATTAGTCAAATAGAACTGATGATTTACATAATATTAATAAATATTATATAATAAAAACCGATTATCACAAACTAAAGTAATACCAAAACCTATTCTTGAATTGCCAGTTTCTTGATACCGTTCAATTTCCTATTGCACGTTGATGTAAGAAAAAAGTTTACGCATTAAGCTACTGCTTTAGCAATTTCGGTAGGTTTCAGTGACAACCTGCGGTAGATACCAGTAACCACAAACAGGCACGTCCCCAGGTAGCGGATAGGAAAACCTCTGTCGGCTGGTGGACAAAGGATCAAAACCTCTTAAAAAAATGTCACCATAACCCTTCTTTCCCTTTTCCATATCCCTAGTATTTCTTATAAAATATCAGTAGTCAAATAAAATTATCTCAAAAAGGCTGCACCGTATCCCTCTCCAATAAAACCCAGATTTCGGAATAAAATAGAGACCATAAAACAGATACCAAAATTGGTATAGAAGGAAAAAACCGTAAAAAAAGAAGGCGATAAACAAAAAAAAAATAAAATCAGGTACCACTGAGCATTCAAAACTATCAAAGTACGAATGCAAACTGCTAAGATAAAAAATATAGCCAAAATATCGCCTTCAAGACCAACAAAATCTAGCTACTGGCGCAAAAAAAAATTACTGAGGTAGAAGTTGATCCAAATCTAGAAACAATTCTGGAAGTTTTTAAATTGATAGCAAAATCAATTCTTAACAACCCAAATAGAAAAAGAAGTGGATAAACATGCAATGCTACAGAGCTAAGTATATGCATAAAGAAACTAATGCACGCAGATAAAAAAAAAAACAAAAGCAAAACGTAAGAAAACAAAGAATACAAGAAAAATGATAGACCCTCGGACAGCAGAAGAAGAGAAAATTAACAAAAAGGATGGAATAAAAAACTGTACCAACTCACCTAATCAAAAAGTATGCTAATACAAAAACTAAGATAAAAGAGATGCTATTAATAGACTCGATTAACTTGCAGTCAAAATTAAAATTGTGGCTAAAACTGCAAAAAACAATCCACAACTTAAAGACCTAATTTATTAAAAATAAAGGCCCATCAGTCTTGAGAAGCAGTAAGTCAATGGGGGTGAACGGGATAAGTTTAACCCCGCCAAATCGTAAAAAAATAAAAATATTAAGCAAAATATAATGAAAGATATATACAAAAACAGGTGAAATCAGAAATAATTTGATAAAATTTACATAAAAAATATTTGCTTTGTCTCCAGAGCAAAAACAAGGAACAAAAAATAAGAAGAATAATCCTTAAATAAATATTTTAAGCAAGATGTAGAACTCAAAATCAATAAACAGAAGGATACTCAAAAAAGATAGCAAGTAATAGAAATTATAAAATTTCGAATAAGAGTGAAAACCTATGCAGAAACAATAAGAGGTAAAATCCAATATAATTGTAGATACATTAGAAATCAGAATTAGTGTGTGTCGGTCTATGCCTGTTACTAGACATACACAAAACTTTAGAAAAAAAGAAATAATAGAATATCTACAAAATGAACTAAGATATAGAATATAGATGGAAAAAAAAATTACATAAAATACATTAATATACAATTTAAATAATAAGGAATTTACTGTATTTACATTTCTCCTGGTAGGAGGGTTTGAGTTACCACCTCTCTCATATTTCTATACATACAATGTATAATAGATATAGTAATTTTATGTAAATTGTCTCTCCAACCAGTGAGATGCTAGGACAGTGATAAAAAGTGCATACCCTCAAACACGAGTGTACAGGTCTCACACTAAGTGAAGAGGCAATTAACATAAAATAGTTTATTGAGCTTACCCAGAGTAGACACAAATAAATTAATCCAAAAGTGTAGAATAAAAGTTGGATGTATACAACGCAAAACTAATGAGTTCACTTTCACCATTAAACTGTAATAACTGACTAAATTTTGGCCACAAAGCAAGGTTCTGCAAAGAAAAAAAAGTATACCCAGCGTGCAGGAGAGCTTGTGAGAATATGAAAAAAACAAAAATGATAAATAGAAGCAAAAACTAATTTGGATGGGAAAGTGCGGCTATGAACATTTTCCATAAACACGCAAATAAAAATGAAGCTATGTAACAAGCTTGACCAAGATGTCAGAAAACTGAACAACATAATAGTATCCTAAACTAAACCATACTCAAAAATACGGACATGCAACAGAAAAGATTGGCAGTTGAGCTGTTTCCAAGGAGGCCTTTACGGATTCTGAAATAATTAGTGCACTTTAGTAAAATTAAACCAATCAAATCGCCTAACCCGTACAATATCCTAACTAAAAGATAAAAAGCATACCAGAGTATTAAAAATCACAAATCAAGAGCTAATAAAAAACCAATTTAGTTCTGTTTAAAAAAAATCAACATAAGGAAAGGAACCAGTAAGTTATAGACCTCTGCGTCTGACAAACTACTTCAGTAAAGTTTTTGCGCATATGATTCCTAACAGACACAATTCAAAAGTTGAAGACAAAATATCGCCAAACCAATATAACTTCATGAAAGGTAGTACCACACTTAAAGCGATGAACAATGTGTTGGAGTTTGTCGCCAATGCCACAAATAAAGTTATAAATAAAAAGTTCGGTCTACTAATTACGGTAAACATAAGAAATGCATTCAATACGGTACCATAGAAAAGCATCATTGAAACCTTAAAGTATATAGAAACAAGTCCTGAGCAAAAAAAAATACATTACATAATAAATAGTAAATTTTAGTAATAGGTAAAAAAGAGAAAACATAAAAATGTCATGTAAAGAAACCAACTTGATGTAGAACATTTACAATATTAAAAATAAAGAAAGGTGTTAAACTGCTGAGTTTTGCAGATGACGCGGCAGTGAAGGTGTCATCTAAATCAGCTAAAAAACTTGAATTCTATAGCAAACGCTACTCTATAGAAAATTAATTTTAAGATCAAACAAAAAAGACTAAAAATAGCTAAAAAAGAATAGTAGTAGTAGTAGAAAAAATAGAAATAGAAAAAACAAACAATCAAATACCTCAAAGTGAGGTTTGATCACAACCTGGAGACAAAAGGACCACGTTAAAAAGATCAAAGAAAAGACTAATAAGATAATAAATGCTCAAAGAAATTATGTCTAGATGAGCCTTGCTCTAACAAACGGAAGCTGCCATGCTCGGTGGTACAATCAGTAACTTTGTATTTCCAAATCTAGGAAAGAGCATGAGCACAAAATAATGTTAATGGCGCAACAGAGAAAAGATGCAACAAAAGTAACAAACAGGTACAGGACGGTATCGACTAAAACAATTTTAGTTATTGGAACAGTAATGCCAATTGATATAATGGTTGATCAAAGAACACTTGCTCAGAACAAAGACACTGAACAAAAGAACAAAATCTACAAAAAAATGCAAAGTGGCAATGAGCAAAATACACCGGGGAATCTATACTAAGGTTTAATAAGAAGAAAATAAGAAAATACCTCATGTTCTGTCAATGTTCAAAGTGGTGCAAAGAAAAACTCCAATTGAAAATAGAAAAAACAACGTAGTTACAATAATGTTGAGTACAGATCCAAACTAGAATACATTAAAAAGATATCATAATAATTAAATACAAAGAAAAAATTATAAAACTAGATATGCCATCACATAATAAACAGAAGAATAGATAAATCTAGAGAGCGCATTATGAGTTTCCAGACGTACTATTTCTGTAAGAAAGCTTACGCTACTACCAGAAATGAGCACAAGAATGTGTTGCACATAAATTTTAAAAAGTGATGTGGTTTTTTTTGGAAGCTTTGTAGTTAGTGCTCCAATGTTTAGACACAGTAGACTGATAAACTGACTTATGCGTTAAAATGGATAAATGAATAAGAAGTAAAAAAACTTTCTATAAACAATGCCATTATATGAATCAAAAAGAAGCAAACCTCTTTAAAGCTTTAGCCATATTCCGAATTCTCAATTAATCCTCTTCGTTGGAGGTGCAGAAATTAACCCATCCACGAGTTCCATAAGCTTCATAGCTCAATCTCTCTATCCCCATCCCATAGGATCACAAGTAAGACGCTGTACCACAAATGTAGTCACCAAGACTACACAAGCAATATAGGTTTCATCAATGCAAATAAAAGACTTCTGCAAATACCACATACACTGCTGAACCGTAAGCCGTAGCATAGTGTGAACCATTCATCTACCACATACATATTTCTTTCTCCTAAAATTAAATATGACAATCTGATTGATTAAAACTGGACTAGGTATAATCTCCCATTTTGTCAAAAGACAAAGCCGAAGTTTTATGTTAGAACTTGGGTTTTGAATAAGGTTATCTCCTCGTGTAAGAGTGGCTTTTACTATCAGTATTCTTTTAAACGAGTAGAGCTAAATAACCCTCGCATAAATCGTAATTTATAGTAACTTTCAAGTATAAGATAAATAAAATAATATATTGCTGCTTGGAGTAATAAATTATTAAATTTTACAAAAAAAAATTTAAAAAAATCTGTCAATTAACCTATTATCTATCAAAAAATTACCAAAATTGTCAAACAAGTTACAGTAATAGTTTATGTCAGCAGAAATATAGCAAATCTGTCAAATAGTATTCTAAACTGCCAACAAAAAATTACAACTTTTTTTAAGTTACTTTGACTCAAGAAAAATTTACAGTAATGTGTAAAAATGTCATAAAATGGCCTAACGTAATACATCTGTCAAAAACTATATAGTGTAAAAAGTAAGTACACCTGTCAAAAACTTACTAAAGTGTCAAACATATTACTAGATTTATCAAAAAGTTACAAAAACTGTCAAATAGTTTTTAGTAATGTATTAAGATCAAAAAGTTTCTAAAAAAATATTACTACAACTGTCAAAAAGCTACTAAAACTTTTAGACAGTTCACAATAATATCATAATTTGGCAGAAATATATTAGATCTGTCAAATAATATTTTAAATTGTCAAATTATTTGCGGTTTTGTACAAAATTTGTCAAATTATATTTAAGACTATTAAAAAATTACTACACCTGTCAAAAAAATCACTAAAACTGTCAATCAAAAAAGTGATAAAAACCGTAAACAAGTAAAAACAATTTATAAAAATGTCAGAAGTTTCAACAAAACACAAAAATTATTAACATTTGTTAAAAAAGTACTAAAAAACTGTCAAACAATTTTAAAAAATATTTTAAGTTGGCGTGCAAACATACCAGACACATTGCATTATAAACTCTAAAAAAAGTTACTACAATTGACTAAAAGTTACTAAAACTCTTAATCAGTAATGTAATTGATTTTATTTTATAAGACATGTTACCAGAGGCATTAAAAATAACTAAAACTGTCATACTATGTTCAGAACCTGTCAAAATCTACAAAAATGTTTCTAAGGCAATGTACAAGTTTTATATGTAATTTTTTTTTCAATCCTTAAAAGTTTAACCTGATTTTAGAAATAAGTTGACGTTCTTGTTAGTAATATAATTATTTATTAATATTGATATTAACATTTGGATAATTAAAATATAAAAATCAATTCATATGTATGTATATATGTATATATTTATTTCGGTTAAAAAAAAAATAGTATCTATTATTCGGGTTAAAAGTCCCTTTTGATTCGCAATTTTAAAATACACTGGGCTTCCCTACTCGCAAATGCAAAATAATTGCTCATCAAAGCTAGCATCATTTTTAACCCTAATAACACAGTATATAATTTTATATTCTATATTGATGAGATTGCACTGCATTGCAGCTTTAATAAATAACAAAAGTGTTATAATAAAAGTATTTTTTTGTGATTGACAGAATATAAAAATGAATACAATACATTCCGAAAGACGTTGATAAAATTCTACTAGCATCATAACCAGCGTATTGTATATAACTTCCGTTTAAAATAAAAACAAAAATAATTAAAAACAAAAATAGTAATCAATCAATGTTGGTTCCTCGTTCATTTTGATCCATCCGTATGAATACACCCAATGAATAGAATGCGATCGATGCCCGTTCCATTAATTAACATCATAACGAGTTTTTTACATCAACCTCCCTCGCACTTTGTTTTGTTTTCAAAATCGTCCATTAATAGGTGTCAGTACAAGTTCCGCGTTCAAATTAAAAAAAATGTTGTGTAATGTCTCCACCATTAATTTACACCTTAAGCTGGCAAGCGAAGTGAAATAAAAACAACCAGGTTGATGAACATTTTCCCTCCCGTTTGTTTACACGGTTCTTTGTACCCCTTCATGGAAAACCTGTTTAATTTTGTTGTCTTCTCAACAGAAATTCTTGGAGAACAAAGTTTTCGCCCGGGCGTCAGAAGTAGAAACTTGACTTGTGATTTATACTAATTGAATTGCTATTTCAAGTAATTTACTGTGTTCAGTCGTTTTATTTAGTTCCTTTAAAATGCGCGTTTTAGTTGGGTTGGAAATGTTTTAATGTATATTTTATAACGTGAACTTTTAGGAACTTTATTATCTCAACTTTCAGCTTGTAATTCCCTGCAATTATTGAGCGCTTTACTGCTAGTTATTAACTAAAACGTTTCCAAGTTTACTTGCTAATAATTATAATGGTGCCAACCATTGCCATCCTAATATAAAATTATTGGTCGCCATAAATTACGATTAGTTTGAGCACGGTTCATTTTCACAAATAATAGTTTTGTATATTTCATTGGTTTGGTATTGATTATTAATTTATCTAGTTTTATTATAGCAGAAAAAATATGCGCTGCTTGAATTAAACCCCTATCGAAAGGACTGCATTCATCGAATGCCAGAACAGAGACCCACAAAGGGACAAAATAAAAATAAAATATATACTCGAAGCGGATTTTAATTCCAATTAAAAAAGTTATTAACACGGCGCTGATATTGTTGACAAACAAAGCGGCAGTAATTGAACGAATTGAAGGGACTTTGGGAACAATATTTCATGTACTTTCTGGAATCCTTTATACACAAAATCATCCAATGAATATTAGACGAAAATACAATATCAAAGCGTTAACTATATCAAATGTTAAATATTTAAAAGTTATATAATATACAACAATTTCCCACAATGTAGTTGCTTGAGAATAATATTGTGTCGCTGTAATTTAATCATAATAAATTTCAGCATTGGGTAGGTGATTCGACCCAAATACAATTACATTTTATTAGGCAGCGAAATGTCTTTTTTATCAGGCGTAAAGTTTCTACCGAAAAAATACTTTTTCACAAATTGGAAAGAAAGGACATAAATCACCAGGTACGTAAATGATGGGATGTTTTTATTCAGCGCAATCCTGATCATTTCTTATCATTTTAAATTATTTTATACAATTTTTTTAGAATTCAGCAATCATTTGAAAATATTGTTATTGTAGTGTTGATTAAAACTTTTTTTTACTAATTTAACTAATCTAATTTTGTTTTACCGGACGTTATCAAGGACGCTGTTAAGTGCTACCGGTCTAGATCATAGAGGTACTAACAGTCCAGAGTAGAAAAAAAATATTGATAACTGTTCGACAAACAATAAATAACTTGCCTATTATTTCATAATAATTCCTTCGATACGGAACATATAAATAAGTCGATAACAATCAAGCATTATAATTTACAACGACTGCTTACAATGCCCTCGTTGACTATTATGTGATAGATAAAAAACTTTTACATTAATTTATCAACAATTTCAGTACTTAATCAACCTGACTTAACATAACCATTTCTACTGGTCATGAAAAGATATTCTGGTATACACACAAGTCAAGAAAAATATTTTGTTATGGACATTTCAATTTTCAGATTTGTGTGAAATAATTTATGCAATTAAATTTAATAAACCATGGATAAGTTACCAATTAAACGCGTATACGTAGCTAAAAACTTCATCCAAAGTCAATCAGTTGTAAACATTAATACAGTTTCGTCGCGAGATTAATGTTGGAAGACACGGACGATGTCCAACACAACAAAACAAAAATGAGGTGAGTACAAGACTTTGAAATTAGGGAGGACGATGGCTTATAAATTACTTGACGTTTATATATGGTAAGAACACCCAAAAATATCGAACGCGTCAGACAAAGCATTCAATTCCATTGCAAATTTCCGAAAATCTTAATAAGAATTTTGCATTCCGATTTGCATTTCCACCCATAAAAAATTCATGTCATTCACATACTAAAAGATACCAATAAACCAGTTCGTGGCAATCTGCAGGCGGTATTAGCAAAACTTAAAAAACAATAAAAATCAAAACAAAAAACATTTTTCAATTAATGTCAGATGAAGCTCATTTCCATGAGCTAAAAAAAATCCACACCAGTTTCATGAAAAACCACTTCATGATCGTTTGGTGCGGTGTTTCAATATTTTGAATAGAAGGACTGACTGACAGCTCCTGATTTTCTTCTGTTGAGATATCTGAAGCAACAGATCTATTAAAAGCATCCCCAAACAAAACAAGACCTTAAAATGCGCATTTTAAAAGAAATAGAAAGTTTTAAATCAAAATTATAGAAAAGAATTATGCAAAATTTTAGACAAAAACTAGAGTACTGCAATTCTACTTTAGACCAACAAAGAAAAAATCTTGCGGTAGCTCTAGACATTTCCAAAGCGATTCATAAGATATGGCATCCTAATCTTGTCAACAACCTCTATTGTCTAGGTCTTGATAAAAAAATAAACTGTAAATCTCATCAATAGTTTTCTTAACAATAGAAAAATTATAGTTACAAGTGATGGTTGTTCCTCAAGGTTCTGCTATTTCGCCAACTTTATTTTTGATTTACATTATTGAACTTCTTCAAATAACTAAATCCTATTCATAGTTTTGCAGATAATAGCACACTTCATATTTCCTAAAGAATATATCAACAAATATGGCAGAGCGTCTTGAAATTTTTAGGTTAGAACCTGGAGCATCTGTAAACAAAGACCTCAAAACAATATCTGAATGAGGCACTTCCAACATCATCAATTTTAACTCTAAAAAAACTCAACTTATTACTGTTTCAAAATCAAAATCCGAGGTATCATCAGTACCAAATATTAAAAACAACGAATCCATATCTAAATCTTCGTCAATTTATCTTCTAGGTGTTACAATCTCACATAATCTTCTTAGGAACGATCATGTTGTTGACATAGCTTCAAAAGTATCTAGAAAATTAGGATTTCTTAATAGATGTAAAAAGTTTTTTACTTCTGTTCAACTTCTGCATGTATATAAAACTTATATTCGTCCTTGTATTGAATATTGTTTCCAAGTATGGAGAAGAGCATCAAAAACTAAACTATCTCTTTGAACTCTATTCAGAAACAAGCTATACGGATCATTGCTGATCCAAAATTGACTAATAATAGATACTTTACAACACAGGCTTAATGTTGAAGATATTTGCTGTTCAAACAAAATACAAGATATTTTGTAATCTATACAAATATTTACTCGTAGTACAAGGCTTGCTAAGAATTCTAACAAATATTCACTGACAGTTTAGAGATGTAGGACCAAAACTTTTAAGAGAGATTTCTTTAAGTATTTCCGAGACTTATATGCCACAAATATTCAAAGTCAATGTTCACAGACTGCATAAATATAGTCATCAATGTGATAGTGTTTTAGCAAGTGTGGTTTCACTCGTTAAAATTCAAAGGTATTTTTATGTTGTTGTGGCATTTTATGTAATTCATAAATATCACATTTTAAAATTAAAAAAAAATCAGGGCCCATTTGAATAAAGTAATTTTACTTTTTAAAAATAATATTGCACATAATAAAATTGATATTCATGTCAAATTTGTATCAATCTATTAGCTTTCCTTAGAGCCAGTCTTGGAAAATAGACGATACCAGCTGCCGGATCCTGTATAATTATTTTCCAAAAAAATAGAAGCATAATGTTGGAGTTGCCTCGCCGTTTATCTATCAAATGGATGTTTGCTAAGACTCTTCTATTGGTGTCACTATATTTCTCTGTGGAACATATTTCTGTGTTGTACCTAGAGACTGCTTTAACCTGATCCGCCTATAGATTTATAAACAAACTATCAAGTGTGAAAGCAGTCTTAGAAAATTAAATTAAATTAAAAAAAGACAAGAGAGAAGAAATCATATGCAAACATGTTAAAGGAGATGAAGTCAAAGATTATAAATTACAAAACTGAGAGTACGGGTTAAGAAAATGACCCAATCAAAACAGAAAAATGCAAAAATAAACGTGGTTGAGAAGGAAAAAAATAATATGAAGATATCAAAGAAAGTATACAAGAAATTGAGCGATTATGCGTCCGCATATCTGGTCAAATGCAAAAAATCGTGCAAAGTACTAAACCTACACAAAACTATAGACAAAGCAAAAATCATAGAATCTGTTAAAAATTATGAGTACTAAATATACCCAATTAGACGTTCGAAAAAAAAACAAACAAATAAACAAAACCCAAAGTACGCGGTCACACTACCTATAGAACTGACCAACAAATTAATTAAGAAGAGAAAGATAAAGATAGAATGCATTAGGTAAGTGTAGCAAATAAGACAAAAAATTGTACTAACAACGTATATTGTTATAACTGCAAAAAAGTGTATTCGAGAAACAAAAATAAAGAAGAATAAAGATCTTTTCCACAAATTGCCAACAAAACCATGTAAACGTTACAGTTTCAGTACTAAATAAGAAGATAACTGTGAAAAGCCACTAAATTGTAGACAATGAGCAAGATGCGGCAATACGCTTATACAACAAATATGTGAAAGTACTTAATTACAAAAACAGAAAGTATAGATTTGCATGAGTAGATCTGAAAAAAATTATTATTTACTCCTGTTATTGTATGTCTCCAAGTAAAACAATAAACAACTTCAAATGTACCTGTTTGAACTGAGAAAAGTGTAACAAAGCATACTAAAAAAGTTATACTTGCCAAAAAAATTTAAAGCAAAGACCATAGGCAGAAAGAAAAATGACATTAAAAAGATGATCCTGACCGAGTAAATCTGCAGCCTCAATTTGGCAGTGGCAAATTATTAAAAAAATCCTAACATTCATACAGAACGCATGGGTCTCCTGCATCAACCTAGCCATGTGTTCAAAAACCCTAATATAACCAAAAAAATCAAGAGCTAAAGAGTGAGCCAGGTTACGTTTAGAATTTAAAGTACCGATTATTTTGTTTTTCAAAGGTATGACATTTATGAGTTGACAGAAATTTAGTTTTATGTTTGACATTTACAAAATAGGACGCTTTACACTTGAACAACGTTGAGAAATAATAAAAACTTACTACCAAAAAGGTTAGTCATTTACTCAAACGGTATGAAATTTACGAAAAAAAATTGATAGAAAATAAGTGCCTTCTTCAACGCAATTTGTGAACAAATTTGAGTTTGCAAAACTGGATCGTTAATAGATAAAACTACACGTTCACGTTCTCGTCTCGCTCAGCCAAAAAAATTAATTCTGTTGCTCAGAGTGTGTGTGAATATGCATCAACATCAACTCGTCATCGTTCTCAGGAACTGAACATTTCTCGCAAAAAGAATTTTGCATAAAGACCTACAAAGTTCAATTAGTCCAAGAAATAAAACCTCATAACCATCCGATGTGTTTTCAGTTCTCCCAATGGGCTAAAGATCGTTTCGGCAAAGATGAGCATATTGATAAATAAAAATAGTGTTTTCCAATAAAGCTCATTTTTATCTCGAATTCTATGTTAATAAGCAAAATTGTCGCTTTTGAGGATCAGAGAATCCACACAAGACTATTGAACAGCCTATGCATCCACAACGAGTAACCGTTTAGTGTGGTTTTTGGTCCGGCGGCATAATTGGGCAATTTTTCTTTCAAAAATAAGCAAGGATCCGCCGTTACCGTTAATAGCAATCGTTACTAGGCCATACTAAACAAATTTTTGTTTCCAAATGTTGTCTCAACAGGACGGGCCACATGCCATAAAGCCAACGCAACCATCGATCTTTTGCGCACTGTTTTTGAAAATCAAATAATCAGCCAAAATGCTGATGTCAAATGGCCGCATAAATGAAGCTGTGATTTGACCCCGTTGATTTTTTTTTGTGGAGAAACTTTAAAAGTGTTACGCTAACCATCCAGAGACGATTGATGCCTTGAAACACCAAATCGAAGTTGCAATTCATGCGATTGGAGCCCAAACAATCAAAAATGTACTAGAAAACTAAGTTAATCGGATGGGTTACTGTCAAGCCAGCCGTGGCAGTCAATTGAATGATGTTGTGTTTCATTTATAAATGAAAATATCCAATCTTTCTAATAAACTCATAATTTTTGAAAAATATTTATTAATTTTTTATTTATAGCCGATTCAAATTCCAAAAGTTAAATAGCCCACCCTTTAGAAAGTAAAAAATGAGAAAAATTTGAGACATCACCAAAACATATATTACGACATAATAGGTAAGTAGAATAAATTAAAAAACCCGGAAAATAATAGAAAGTATCTAGAAATACAAAAATATTCTAAAGACAGAATTACCAAATATAAAAAGCGTAGACTTAAGTAATATTACAAAATTATAAATAAAGCAATAAACAATCCTTTTCCAAGAAAAAAGTCTTGCAATGTGGAATACAATAAGGAACTTGAACAAAATACATAATATATATTATTAGAAAGAAATAAACACAAATATGCAATCATAAATGCCATAAAAAAAACGTAAAAGATACTGTGCATTAATTTACAAGGGGCTTGTGTATAAAAGTGCAGCATAAAAGCAAAACCCAAAAATAACACTAACCAACAATCAGAAACTGAAAGTAGCTATAGAACTATTCCATAACCAACCAATAATTAACATAAAAGCGATTAATCTCTATGAACAAACAAGCATAGCAAATTGAAGTTAAACAAGGCTCCTAGCTAACATACATAACATACGGTTCTAACCGAAATAGTGTTAAAGATATTTAACCAAAAAAATTCAAAAAAAAAGTATTATTAGAAAAACCAAAAAAACAGAAAAAAAAGTCTATTAAGTATATATTTTAGATTTTTGGCATATCAGCCTAAGAAGGCTGTTAATGCCCGACTAATAGCTCCTGAAAATTGTACAAGCACATGATAGAGTCAAAGAGAAAACAAAAACCTAACAATCCAAGAATCAAAATGAGTTCGGAAAATGAAATTTTACTGGTTGTGACTTTACCACATTATCTCATAAATAGAAAACTACTTATCCGATTAAAAAAACGTTATGGTGTTCTGTGATGCCAGCAGGAATCCATAATAACCTCTTCATAAAAAATTGTTACTCAATATGCTTGAAATGAAAGTATCAGAGGAGTGTAGATACTAAGTTTTGTTGCAAACATAAAAAATAAAAGAAACATTTTAAATAATCATTAAAAGTTATATATGCGTTGAGTAAACTAATGCTTTAAGTTCAAAGACCTAAATCTAAGAAAATTGATTGAATGGGTATAGCTATAGATTCTATAAAACTCAAAAAAAAAAAAACTTATAGTTCAATGAATACAAATATAAGCAATTCTCAAACAAATGAAGCCTTCAAAAGAAGAAAATCAATTTTTTTTAGAGTATGTGGCTAAGATTAGATTTCAGCAAATCAAGATTGAGCTGGATAAAACCTTTACCCAGAAAAAACAATTGAATTAATAACATAAAGCAGTAGAAACTAGAACTTATCTAAAACTATATCAAAAAGATGGTCCAGTAGAAAGAAACCAAAAATAATCTAAGACCAAGATTCAGAAAGTACTCAACAAGACAACTGAAAATATTACCGTACCTTAGCGCAAAATGAGTGTCCAGGCGTACTTATTCTGAAGAAATGCTTTTGGTAAATTCCAGAATAAGTACTAAAACGCCAAGTAAAATTAAAGTTTTAGTGAGTGAAAATCCTACACACTGGCTAATAAAACATTAAAAAAATATGTTTAGACGTCACCGAGAAGAACAAAGAACACTTTGATAAAATAAAATTTATTAGTTTTCAAAAATAAAAACTTTGATACACTGAGGAAAAAGCTTAAAAACTAAAAAAATTCCAATAAGAATTATATATTTTAAGGCCTATATTAAAACAATTTTTTTTAATTTTTGATAACAATTTCTTTTTAATTCTTCTGTCATATATGATCTCATTTTACAAAATAAGAAACATTAAAAAAAAGCTCAAAAACTAAGAATTGTTTATGTTTTAAGGCCTAAGTTAGGTCATAAAAGATTTTTTTTTTCAAATATTTTTATTAGAAATATATTTTTCTCACAAATATCATAGAACGGCGGCATCAAAGCATTACAAGGCAAAACGCGGAATTGTTTTAAGCTAGGGTAGAAACAAGTCTTCAAAAATTACATAAATCGGACATAATAGTTAACTTTATAAAAGAAACTATTCGTCCTGATGCCTTTTTTTTAAATTTTATTAGAATTGTTGATAAAATCTACCATATCGCAAAATATTTGTTTTGATCAATAATTATATGGGCAATTCCATTTCAAACGGACCAGAGCTGGGGGGGAGGGAGGTGCATTGAGAAACTTGCTCATGTATTTTTTTTTTAGTTTCTATAACTTATTAGTAGTCTTTTGATCGGTATATGAGAGTATGAAACCCATAAAAAAAAATTCTACAATTTTTTAAAGTTTTTTTGTCGTTTTTTAACTTAATCGCATTTTTTGTTTAAAAACCGCAATTTTAACTCAAAAAAATAAATTTACTAATGAAATCGATCAGAAATTTTCCGTAGAATCCAAATATGGTGCCATTTCAAGTCTATACCCTCTCTATAAGCCGCAAAAGCCATAAAACCATGTTTTTGTTCTCAGTGGGCTGTGCAAAAAGGATTCCATTGCCCATATATATTATCATATTTTATTATGTTTTTATATTTTATATTTTAATTCATTTTACATTCAAAAATTAAAACATGATATTAATGTTCATTTGTAATAAATAGTTACCATTTAAAATACTAAGAAAACTTAAATATTGATTAAAAATTCTACAATACCTCGGGTCACGTGATGCTATCAGAATAAGTAAAAACATATTGTCCCCGATATATTTTCAGTAATACAACAAAGATGTTTATCATCGATGACATTTTCGAGTTGAATCCGAGCAGTAAATTCAATGAGTGCGAGGTACGAGCTTTGTTCAAATCCAGCTGAGAAAGCAATTTAATCAAGCAATTTTAGCAATAAAAGTAAGGGCAAAGTAATTCATTAATTTAATTCGCACTTATTTAAATTTGAATTTTTCCTCATAAAATGTTTACAATGTGCGTCATATAATGATGTATGATGAATGAACGACCTCATAAAGGACTGTAATTAAAAAAAGTCGGTTTCGTTAACGTCATAACTGTCCGTCTTTTTATGAGCAATATGTGTTAACGACTTATATTGCTACGTGTTGGAATGAATAGATTATTTTAACAATTAAACATTGCCTTATTTTAAATAAGCATATTCGGAAAATTAATATGTTGCATAATTTCTTAAATTTCAAAATGTGATGATTAGAGAATCTTTGTAATAAGGACAAACTGTACAGTGTACCTGTAAGGATGGCGACACAACTTTCGGTTTCCCAGATCTTAAAAAACCCGTAATTTAGCGTCCGGAATCTGTTTTTTTTACTGCGTCACACCATTGGGAATAACAAACTGATTTATAAAATATTTATTATAATGCTATAGAAAAACAATTGCCGCATAGAAATTGATAATTATAGTAACAATGGAGTGTTATGTAACAATATTGTTTAATAACAATTATGATTTTTTTATAAAATGTATATAACAAAATTTATAAATTATTGAGTAAATAAATAATAAGGTTTTATATTTCTGTTCATATTATCAAAACCCAATCAAAATATTGTAGTTATTTTGATTTAATACCAACAATTTCAGTCATTCTTAATTCTGAAAATCGGATGGTATTTCCAGACGAAAAAAATTCCGAATGAGTGTGGTACTAGAGTGTTAAGTTTTTGATGAAATCTCATGCCGAGATTCCAGATTCGGAAAACCAAAAAATGTGTTACCAGCCTAAACTTTAAATTTCAAACCAAATTGAATTTAAAAACTCTGTGGTTACGAATTATAACTAAAAAATAATAAAATTGGAAGCCTATTACGTTTGATAAGTTAAAACCTTTTTCAAAAACAATTCTTAAAAGCCAATACTAAACTTTGGCTTCAATTTCGATTACTTTTAGCATACAGTTATGGGTAATTCCACAAATAGTTCGGACAAACGTCCCCATATCGACATCTCCAATTTCGCACAAATTTTAGATATCTAGGTACAATACAGTGTAAATGGCGGCCATTTAAATTTTTTAGATATGTATTGTCTCCTTTCAGTTGTTGTGCTGTAAATAATCTTATGCCACACCTACTATACGTTCTCGTCTATGTTATGTGGTAAAATAAAATAATAGAATTTCATTAATATTAAGTGTAATTATGTTTGTCAGAGATTTATTTTTAGTTTAGTTTGATTATCTGTTCTGTTATTGCAACACATAAATATATTTTATGAAAAATTGAAAACTAAAGAAGCTTACTAATTATGAATGATTTCTGTTGTTCCAACTAACTTTGCAATAAGTTGCAGGACTCAAATCAATTTTTTTTAAATTTAATTAAAAATGTTACAAAATATAGATAACCCACCATACACATTGATTAATTGATATAAATTAATCAAATTAATTATTAAAATTGTTATAATTGATACAAAATCAATTAATAATGATTCAATTATCATTAATAACAACAATAATGCATTCTATAACAAAATTAACCAACCTCGGAAAAATCCTGTAGTGATGCATTCCTGCCGTGGTGCATCATAGGTAATGGACAGGTCCAAATTTCACTCACTTTTTATTAACCGGCGCGCACTTCCCGAGGTGATATTATGTTCGAAAAGCAATCAATATATGTTAAATTAAGGTTACCGATAGTTTTCCAACTTGAAATCGATAAATTAATACTGATTTTCAATGAAAATTAATACCGAAGCTCCGCCATGTTGAAACTGGGATCAGACGCCACGAACCTATTGCCAACCTAACAACCAACTTAAAACTTTTGAAGATTAATTAATTAATAATTAATTTTTATAACCTATAAATTGAAACAATTAAAAACTATTATAGTAATTAGTGCAATTTTTTTGTAACAAAATTCAAAAAGTAAAAATAAATTTAATAAACAAAAGCAGACTAAAACTGTCAACATATCAGTATAACTGTCAAATAAAGTCCACCAACTAGAAAAACTGCTTAAAATTGTCAAATAACATTCCAAAAGTGTGATACAGTATTTTACAGCTATTCAATGTATCCGAATGAAGTGCTAATTGGTATTTTAAATGTGATAGATAAAAGTATTGTACATGGAAATAATAAATGAACTAAACAATATTTTTTTAAACTGTCAAACATTCTGTGTTTCCAACTTGCTAACTTTAGAGTTGCAAAAGTGTGTAAAATATGTTTCATAACTAAAAGTACGACAAAACTATAAACATAATCACGCCCAATTGTTGAAATACTGTAACCCGCCCGCCCACCCAAGTGTTAGTGCTGCAGGGATTGAATATTGAACCGCCGGTGATGTTTTTTTTGTAAAAAAAAAACACAAAAGACCAAATGTCAGTTGTCATTATTATGCGCAAGGAGGAGAAATTTCTTAATAACTAACACTTGGGCGGGTAGGCGGAATCACTATAAACATAATTACGCCCAACTGTCAAAATACTGTATCCCACCCACCAACCTAAGTGATAGTGATCCAGTGATTGAATATTGAACCACCGGCAAAGTTGTTACTGTCAAAAAAACACAAAATTATTAAATATCAGTTGTCATTATTATGCGCGAGGAAGGGAACGTTCAAATTTCTTGATAACTAACACTTGGGCAGATGGGCGGGAACACTATAAACATAATCACGCTCAATTGTTGAAATACTGTAACCCGCCCACCCATCCAAGTGTTAGTGATGCAGAGACAAATATTGATACGCCGGTGATGTTGTTACTGTCAAAACAACACAAAAGATCAAATGTCAGTTGTCACTATTATGCACAAGAAGGGAAACGTACAAATTTCTTGATTACTAACATTTGGGCGGGTGGGCGGGACACTATAAACATAATCACGCCCAATTATTAAAACATTGTAACCCGCCCACCCACCCAAGTGTTAGTAATCCAGTAATTAAATATTAAACCACCGATAATGTTCTTACTGTTAAAAAACACAAAAGATTAAATGTCAGTTGTCATTATTATTAAATAGTAAAAAATAAAGACAGTGCAAAAAACAAACAATTTTGTTTTGAAACGTAGCTGGAATAGACAACAAAGATCACGAGTTCTGGGAGTACATAAAAATGACATAATTGGAATGGTAGAGACGTGGATAGATGACAAGAAATGGGAAAAGTTGAAGCTCAACATGCCAGCCAAATACATCTGAAAACGCCAACCAGCTATAAAAAAGAAAAAAAAAGGAAGAGCCAAAGGAAGCATAATTACTGGCATAAAAAAGAAATAAGTCAAGAAGAGGATGATGTTATTGAAAATATAAAGCAATAACAGTATATAGTAGAGGCATGAAAAACACTAAACAAAAGTTAGATACGCTAATACCAGAAACTGAAGAAAGAAAATTGATTATAGGAGTGGACTTCAACGCAAGAATTGGAAAGAAGGGAGAAAAAATCAAACACGAAGACACAAGAAACAGAGAATCAAAAGATACCACAGAAAATAGAGAAGGAAAAGAAATGATAGAAATGATAGAAGAGAGAGGTTGGGACATTTTAAATGGAAACATCACAGGAGATGAAGACGGAGAATTTACTTATATAGAGACAAAAGAGCAATCAGTAATAGACTACGTAGTTGTAAATGAGGAGGCGTGGAAAGATATAGACAATCTTAAAGTAGGAATAAGAGTTGAATCAGACCACCAGCCATTAGAACTCAACTTAACTGGGGAAACAGTAAAAAAACAGAAACATGAAAAAAAGTAAAGAAAGAATAACATGGACGGAAGAAAGTGTGATAAAGTACAAAAAAAATCTGAGAAAAATTAGAGAAAACGGAAGAAATGTCGAAGAGATAATGAGGGAATTAGAGGAAACAATTGGAGATGCGGTAGTAAAAAAACCATATAATAAAAAAGAAGAAAAAATGAAAAAGAGCAAATAGTGGAACAGCAAATGTACTAAGAAAAAACAAGAAGCCAGAAAGATGTTAAGGCACTGGAGAAACAACAAAAGCACAAAAGAAGAATATATGAAAAAACAGAATGCTTACAAAAATCAATGTAAAAAAGCTAAAAGTAAATTTATAAAAAAAGAAGAAATAGAAATTAAAAAAATAAAGACAGAAGCAGAAGCATGGAAATACATAAACAAAGAAATAAGAAGAAAACAGGGAAATATTGAGGAAATACCAATGGAAGCATGGAAGGAACATTTTTCAAGTTTGTTTGGAGGAGAAAAGAAAAAAGAAAAAAACTAGAGAGACAAGAGCCAATCCACCAAGCGGAAGAAATTTCAAAGGAGGCAATATGAAAGAAGATAAAAAAAAACTAAAAAAAAAAGCGCCAAGTACGGATGGGATACAGAATGAAGCGTGGTTGTATGGTACGGAAGAACTGATTGAGAGATTGAGTGAGTTAATAAACAGAGTATGGATGGGAGAAGGGTTTCCGAGTCAATGGAGAGAAGGTCTTGTATGCCCTATACACAAAAGTGTATCCAAAAATCTAGTAAATAACTACAGGGGAATAACACTACTGGGTACGGCATACAAGATCTACGCCATGATATTAGAAGAAAAGTTGAATGAGGAACTAAGTATGAATGAGATAATTCCAGATGGGCAAGCCGGCTTCAGGAAAGGAAGAGGTATCATGGATAACGTATATATTTTACATCATATTGTGAAAAAGAAAATAGCAGAGAAGGGGGAAAGTATATGCGTTATTCCTGGATCTAAAAGCGGCATTTGATAGTGTGGATAAAGAGAAACTGAAGAAGTGTATGAGAGAGAAAGAAATTAGCGAGCACCTAGTAAGAAGAATAGAAGACGTGTATGAGGAGACAGTAAGTAGGGTATGTGTTAACGGAAAAATGAGTGAAAGATTTTGGACAACAAAAAGAGTAAGACAGGGCTGTCCATTAAGTCCTACTTTATTTGCAACCTACATAGCAGATGTAGAAAAAAAATTAAGGTTGGCTCAAGCAGGAGAGGTAATAGTTGGTAGAGAAAAAGTCGCTAGAATATGCAGACGACATGGTAATACTAGCAAAAGAAGCAAAGGAAATAAAAAAAATGATGAAAAGTTTAAAAAAATATTTTAGAAAAAAAAGTTTAGAAGTTAATGAAGAAAAAACAAAAATTATAGTGTTCAGAAAGAGGGTAGGAGAAAAAAGATGAAGGACTGAAAATGGAATGGGTAAGGTATTAAGGAAGTAAAATCTTTTAAATATTTGGGATATGTTTTTTGTACGAGTAACACCGAGAACGAGCACATTAAAGAGATAGCTCAAAAAGCAAATAAAGTAGTGGGACAAGTTTGGGGAATAAGTGAAACAAAATTTGAATGTATGAGAATAAAAGGGCTTATGTTTGATAGTTTAGTTAGGAGTATGATATTGTATGGGTCAGAAATATGGGGATGGAAGGAACAAGAAAAATTAGAAGCAATACATGTAAAATATTGGAGATGGGTGCTAGGTTTAAATAGAGAAACTGCAGAATATATTGTGCTGGAGAAAGACAAAAAAGATAAGTTAAGAGTAGAAGCAGGAAAAAAAGCAATGAAGTATAAAGAAAGAATGAGACAGAGACACGAATGCAAAATATTACAAGAATGCATGAAAGAGAAAATGAGAGCAAGAAATAAAAAGCTAGGGGAGATCAGAGAAAATTATTACAATAGAAATGGATATGCAAGCCAAGAAATTGAAAGAATGAGAGAATCTGGGAGAGAAACATGGTACGAAATTATGGAAAGAGATAGAAATATACAAAGGCAAAAAAGGAGAATGCGAGTGAAAGAGTCTAGGTACAACGCAAATTATGAACATATTATAGAAAGTGAATTGCCAATGTACTTAGAGAGCGATAGATATAGTAAAGATGACAAAAAAATGATTGCAAGATTCAGATGTGGAAATGAAGAGCAAGTGACAAGATTTTAGATGGAAGAGGATGTGCGGAGAGACCAAGGAAACTATAAAACCTATGTTGAAAAAGTGTAACAAAATGAGAGAAGAACAGATGGGAAAAAATGAGATATTGAAAGGGGACGGAAGAGGGGTAGAATGGATGAGGGCCGTTAAAAAACAAAGAAAAGAAATAGACGAACAGAGAAGAAAATATTCTTAATTGTGTTAATTTTATAATTACTAAGTTTTATTATTTTGGGAAGTTATAAATGTATTTGTAAATGTAATTTTCAAGGCCGAAAGGCAAGAAATAAACGTATTATTATTATAATTATGCGCAAAAAGGAGAAACGTACAAATGGCTTAATAACTAACACTATAAACATAATCACGCTCAATTGTTAAAATACTGTAATTGCGTCTTATATCATCAGTTTGCCATGCATTTTATGACAACTTTCATGTTACTTAAATGTTTTTTGCAAATAAAATTTAATTTGATACAAATAGTTTTAATTAGGGAACATATTTTGATAATTTAGCAGCACAAGAACATAGTATTGATATCTTGAGAAAATATTTTTGCTTAATTAAAAATAGTTTGACAGATTAAAAACATAATTTGACAGTTTAGTAACATAAAAAAAGTTTTAATGTCTTGTAAACATATTTTGCTAATTAATAATAGTTTGATAGTTATACTAGAAGATAGTTATAGAGAAACATAGTTTGACAGTTTACCACTATAAGAACATAATTTTAACATTTTGTGAACATAGTTTTGTTAATTGAAGACTTGACAGTTATAAAAACATGGTTTGTTAGTTTAGCATCATAAGAACATAGTTTTTTTTTTTAATATTTTGTAAACATATTTTGTTAATTACAAATAATTTGACAACTTTGTACAAAAAAACATAGTTTTGATATCTTGCAAACATATTCTTGCTAATTGGAAATAGTTTGACAGTTATAAGAACATGTTTTGACAATTTAATAACATAAAAACATAGTTTTAATATTTTGTGAACATAATTTGCTGATTACAAATAGTTTGACAGTTAGAAAACATAGTTCAGCAGTGTGGTACTATAAAAACATAGATTTGATATCTTGTGAACGCTCCAAAACTTTTGGGTGGGTGGGCGGGCGCAAGTTGAATGTGTGTTCTCTTCTACTGTGAGAAAACATAGTTTCAGTTAAACGCAAAAAAACTCAACAAAAAACGCACTTAAAAATTCAACTTTAATTCTAACTTCCCCGTGACACCGCAAAGCACAACCCGGTATAACTCCTTCTTTGACCCCTCTTATGCACCTACTTAAAAATTGACACTAAAAAAAAAACGATTTAAGTCGTCTCTTCTCAGCGTCGTAAATAGAACGGTGTTGTCGGTGCCCCCGCACTTTGGTTGGGGCGCAAATTACCACCTTAACTTCATAACTTTTTTGAGTTTGGTTAGAAAAAACGTCAAGTGGACACTTCCACTGTGTGAACTGGAAAGGAGCGCAAAAAGACGTTCTAGCACCAGGCGCATCGGAAGCTAGATAAGGCACTGTCTATCAATTCGACGCATAATACAGTTGCATGTAGAGCTACACCACAACAACTCCTAAACATGACCAACAACTTAAAGGTCTCATAAAGATGTGACCAAAGTCAGCCCTGCAACAATACTTACTACTAATTAGCACCATTGCACATAACAAAGGCCGGATTCGCAAACAAATACCGAGTTGGCAAACACAACAATGCTTTCCACTCGAGCCAAACAATTGAAAAGAGCACAAGCACTTAAAAATCATAAAATTTGCCTTTGCTGCTAATATCAGTTAGACTTCAACGCTAAAAATGCGTAATGCTACAAACACCATTATTAAACGCTTTACCGTCCTGAAAAAACCTCGGAAGAGCAAAACATTGACCAAATGCAACCTGAAAACTCAAAATCAATTTGCAACCTGCCCAACAAATTCATTCGCAAAACGATAGGAGGCAACATCTATCATCCTGGAGGCTACCGACGTCTGGTAAAATACTATGTTAGCCTGAGAAACAATAAAACGGTACAACTCAACACTACCAACCAGACTGTGTCATCAACATCAACGATAAAAAAAAAGTTGTTTCACAAATCTACGTTTGTCAACATAACGACGCAGACATAGTAGAATATAAACTGAAAAAACATGTTTACCTGCAAATAACACCAACAAAGAATGCAGTTTGAAACATCGACGACGGAAGCAGAAAGAACTAAAACAAACGTGACAAAATCCTGGTAAACTATACCAGGATACCTACACCCAAGAAAACTTCACACAGGTTACCAAGTGCAAAGTAACCGGCAACGCAGACATAGAAAATAGTGGCAGAAGCGTTGTGCCTGCAAGTAAGACTAACAATAAAAACAGTTTAAACCATCGACGACAAAAGCTGCTTCACAGTAATAAAAATAATTCGTTTTGAAATTCTCCAGTAGTAACCAAAGCAACAATATCTTATTCAAGACCAAAATTCCATCTTCAAACCACCTGCAACTGCTCCCAGCAAAATCTAGCAAGTGTGTCATGCAGCATCAGCAATTAGAACAATACATGGCCTCTACTGCACCCTTGTCAACTATCCAGAGTCACCACACGACTCAAGATACCATCAGATAAATCATACCCGGTAAAAGATCACCAGGCTTTAACGACTCCTGGATATATTACAGGTTCAGTTCAATTACAACTCGTATAGTCTATTTGAGCTAGACGTGTCTACTGGCTTAACCTGTTACTTAAAAATCCCTAGCGTTTAGTTTAGCAAATTGTTTATTGACAATTTCTCTAGTAACCTAATAGTAGTTTCGCCATTTGCTAATAAAACTGAAACACCTTCTACCTCATCTAGTGCAGAAGTCCATCATTGTGATAACAACTATATTGTCGGTCACAGTGGCTTGGACAAAAATCGTTATAGTCGGTTACTTTCTCCTAAGGTTAGACTTCTAGTTAAAATGTCAAAATGTTACGAAGCATCCAAGCACAAAAAGTTTAAATCTTTTTGAAGGCATAATACTGTGGTAGCCCCTAACAAGTGTGTCAAGTAACAACATCAATTGGAACAATCCATGTTTCCTACTGCAGCCTTACCAACTGTCCCGAGTCCCCGCATGGTACTATCAGATAAATCATACCTGGTAAATAAACACCAGGCTTTACCAACTCCTAACTCGTATATCTATTTGAGCTAGGCGTGTCTTAATTCTTTTGACTTTACCTACTGCTTTGCACACCTCCAGCGTAGTGTCACTTAAGCAAATTGTTTACTAGCAAACTATGAGCATTTTCCAATAAAATCACATTGAGGTACCCACACTTTTAGAACACTTTATCTACTAGTAATATAAAACAAAGTAAATTAAGGTTTGCTGATAATAGTTTCAAACCAGGTGGGCCTAAAAATAAACTTACCAAAGACAAAACTCATGACCTCGAAAGCTGGTGAATACCAAATACAAGCCCAGATTATAAAACAAATAATCACGTATGTATATCTTAGACATCTGATTAAGCTTGGCAAAACAAACAATGCTGCAGAAATTACACCAATAATTAGACAAAGTTGGGCAGCGTTCGGTAGAGTCCGATACATTCTCAAAACTACAAACTTGTTAGCATGCTATAAAACGTCGCACGTTATGGGTGAGTCTAAGAGAAAAGAAGAAGCACTAGAGTCAAAGTCATAATTCAACAAACATGTAAACTTAAGTGGAGCTGAGTCGGCCATGTAGCAAAAGAAGAGAAACCAAAAAGTACCACTCGCGACAGAGGAAAGAATAAAAAAGATCAATAGACTATATAAAATAGATTGCAGGAAAGAGATAATACCAAGTTAAATAAGATCAAAATCAATGTAACAGTTTGAAGAAGCCCTATGTCCAGCAATGAAATAACACAAGCTAAAAAAGGATCTTTTAGTAGGCTAATGGTGGTTTAGCTGTTTACTGATACCAACATAATTTCAAAGACCCATTGAAAGTGTTGTACCTATTTCGTCTCTCTCGGGCAGGCTTCTTTTGAGCAGATAGTATCACTACTAGCTGATCCTAGCCTGCTGCCGTTATCAATTTTCCGTGTTTGCCAATACTGTAACGCAACTTCAGGTCTTTTGGCGCTTCAAGGTATGTCATAATAATAATAATAATAATAATAATAATAAAAATACTTCTTCTAACCATCGTCTCTATTGTTTCGACTTGTAGTAGCAAGATCTGGTTGCACTTTCTCTTTGCCACTCAGTTTATCGAACGGTTGTCTACAAATAGTAAGTGACAGTAGATTGCTGCATAAAAAAATGCTCTATTTTTTTAATTTAAACGTTTTGTTAGCTACGCTTCAAACGTTCTCTTGCTGTTCAAATATGGCAGTAGCGTTCGTTGAATAAAACAAACTACAATAGTATTTAGTATATAATTTATTACTATTCTAGCACTTTATTTTATAGAAGTTATATAAAAATAACAACCATTATAGAAAACAAGCAATTTAAATAACACAATAGATATTAATGTTCTGAAATGATATAACTATATAATTTTAAACAAATCAATAGCTGTGATTCAGTAAAATGATTGAGATAATTGCGTTTCATATCTATACTTACATTATACATTTTGTTAAATAATGATTACTTATTCTAACAGTATTCATTTCAAATACATTCCAAATTTTTATTTGTTTGACTATTTCCATTCGGTGACTAGCAGAATATATTACACATACGAGTACAATTCACATAATACCACACACTACGTAAATCAATTTTCATGATTTATTGTTATGGCCCTCCTTAAATTTAAAAGTGTGAAGGCAGCTTGGCATTTTTGTTTAAGCATAAAGTGTTGGTTTTTTTTTTGTCTGTAAAATCGATTTTCACCAAAGACACTAAATATTTATAGACTCCGGCGGAACTGTTTTTTTACAACACTACCTCCGAATATTTCTTAAAATTTATGTACTGTACTATGTATATATACAATGCAAAAAAACACCATTTGTTATAAAAAATGCTTGATGATATGGCTCATAACATTATGTAGATTTCTATTTATGAAATACTAATAAATTACTGTTTTAATCAACATTGTTCACAGAGAATATAATAAAAAGAAACTATTATTATCAATTTTTTTATAACTGTTTAACTTATTTTAACCATATCTATATTTAGCAAATTAAACGCAACGATCATTAGTTTTATTATCTAAAGCGCCTGTGGAAAGCCAACAACAAATTGCATACACGGTAGTGATGTGTAGGTCGCAACCGATTGGTTCGATTCAAACTAATTGATCCGAATCAGCTCGATGTTGCGAACGGGTCCAGCAATTCAGTTATAATTCTAGGTTGACGCGGCTCTCATCAGGTTAAATTCAAACCAGTTCAAAATTATAATTCCGTTTCAATTCGAAACAGATTGGATCGCAAGATTCATTAAATAGATGTGGCTCAATTTTATTTTTCATTCACTTTATCAAATCGATCCAAAACAGAAACAGATTGAGTCGTGCAAACTAAACCATGACATTTAAAATATGAATCGTATTTAAAAGTTTTGCTAACGTTAACGTATTTAGATATTTTGCGCTTTTCCAACAATGAATAAGAATTGTATAGAATTGGTATAAATAGTATTTTTAGACTAACATGTTAAAAATTTAAACTAACTTCTTCTTTTGTTGCCATACACCCATGTGTGTTGACAAATTATCTTCTACTGAATAATAGCTGAAATTCCGATTATTGCTGCTTGACGTAGTTCTCTAAACTTTCTTATTCTCCTCCAATTTCTTATGTTCCGAAGCCATGAGAGATATTTACCTCCGAGTCTTTTCTGCCTTCTATCTTGTCTTCTTCTTTAGACAGGGACATTAAAACAACAGGATTTGCGCAGAGAAGAAAACCGGAAGGTATTACCATGCGTAAGTTATTCTTAAGGGCACTTGTTGAGAGCCAAACAACTCACTACGTCCTAAAAAAAAAAAAAAAAAAAATCTTGTCTTCAAGGATCAGCTGTGGTAATCGGTATCTCGGCCCTTAAAATATGGCCCAGTTAGCTGATCTTACGCTGTTTTATGTGGTTGAATAGAGATCTGTTCATCCCCGCCCTTCTTAGCACTTCTTCATTGCTAATATAGCCAACTCACAAAATTCTGAAAATTCTTGTCCTTGGACCACATTTCAAGGGCCTCGATCGATCTTGTTGATGAATCTTTAGGTTTTAACTATTCTGAGGCGCATTTCTAAGGTCAGGTTCTTGTCACATAGTAGAAAGCGTAATTTGTTGTACGCTTGTCTGGTTTTTTCTACCCTACTCTTGGTCTCCATACGTTATTCACTGGTGTACCTAGGTACCTCGTGCTCTCAGTTCTTTCAATAGTCTCCTCTCCTATCGCGATTGAAACTCCTGTGTGGTTACTACAACTTATAATCATACTTTTTTATTTGGTTCTGTTCATTAGCAGTTGCTGATTTCTCGATATGATCACAATGTAGACTATTGTAGACAATTGTGGTATAGCATTGGTGACAAAATGTACCCTTGCCTTATCCCTATTTTTATTTCAAGTTCTTTTGTCGTATTTTAGTTGTCAGTATATATTCTGAATTATTCTTACATCCTTATAGTCTATGCCGGCACTTTTATTCAATAAGACGTACATGGTTGATGCTGTCAAACGCATTCTCGTAGTCGATAAAGCATAGAAAGATGTCTAAATTGTTTAAACAGAATGATGCATCACCTCTAACAACAGTGTGTATCCACTCAGCCCTTCAAGTTTCTTGAATGGTCTGATACGTAAAATCCATCAAAATATTATAAGGACGTGGCTCATCAGCAAAATTGGCCTATGATTGTTGCACTTGAATGCATTCTGCTTTTAGGATGCATTATGAATGTTGACTTTAGCCAGTCCACTGGAAGTTGTCCGGTGTCGTAAAAGCGGTCAGTTGTCAAAAATACTTTTGACGAATTCTTTCCATACCATCATTTAAAAGTCGTTCTGCAAACGCCCGTTACTTCTTAAATTTTTCTGTTCAAATTAAATAAGTACTACTGTTTGCATCTTTGCTGCATTTATGACTCATTGGCTTTCCAGATCATACTGCGTATTACCTTGGGTAATTCTTTATATTCAACATATTTCTGATAAATATTTGCTCTCTGCGTTGATTAATCATCTGCAGAATTTCTTGCACCATCCATTCTTGTTTTTGGTTTTCTGAACATACCCATAATGTTGTGCGATTCCAATGTTAGTACTCCTTCGAGATGTTGCCATGTGCTTTCAAATGTTGTCCGTTATAAGCCCTTCTTTTAGTTTTGTGGTTATGTGGTTGGATTTAGTAAGCTTTTGCTATTGGGTCTTCTGTTAATTTGCGGATGTCAATCATACTTTAAAGTTTAGGAGTTTTTGTCTTGCCAAGCGGAGACGCTTTGTTGCTATAATTAGGTTGTGATCTGATGGAACATCAGTTCCCGGATATGCATCAACTCGCTTGATGTAATTGCAGAATTTTTTGTTGATTAGAATGTGAACAATCTAGTTTCTGGTGATGTGTCCTGGGCGGTGTTGGGGGGATGTCCAGGTATATAGACGGCATTTTGACAGTTGGAACCATGTATTCGTTAAGAAGTTTTAGATTCTACAAGTCTCTCCTCTCTATCGTTTTTGGTACCTAGGCCAAATTCACCAACTATATCCTCGTAGCAATCTTCTCCAATTATCGCATTGAAGCCGCCCATTATTATGTTTATATTTTCAATTTTTGTCTGTTTTAATGTTTTCTCTATGCACTTCGCATTTAGCGTATAGTTTTTCCACTGTAGGGGCATACACTTAGATAATGTTTAGTTTAATGAGCTGGGTACAAACCACAACGTAAAAGACATTAACTGCCTTATTTACAAAAATAATCAAAATTAATAAACAAAATTGACGGTTTGCTTGTTCAACAATGCGGCCTTCATTAAAGATCGGTTCGTTAAATCCAAAATGAGTATAGACAACTCAAAGGTAAGACTCGCAAAAAGTTAAACAAAATGGCAGAAACAATAAAAGAAATGGGGATAAAAAAAGACACGGAGACGCAATACAACCACAACCGAGATAGTTAAAAAACAATGTGTCCAGGTTACTAAAAAGACACACGTAAGATTAATACCAAAAACTGAGAAAAACAATCAATTTGTTTATTATAGTGCTTAAGGTATTTCTAGACAACATATTAATTGAATATTATTTTAAAACTAACAAAGAGATAGCGATTAATCAGTAGTTAACAAATCAAACAATACACGCAGTACAAAAGCAAATGAAACAATACACGCGGTACAAAAGGTTATAGACTATATCAATGAAGCAAAAAAAGATAGAAAAAAGTGTGCGGTAGCATTCTTTAGGTATCTTAACGCATTTAACAATGCTAGCTGGAAAAAAATGCAAAATAATTAAACTAAGATGACGTAAAATTGCAAGTTAACGCAATAAATAACGACTTATTTTTGTACAAAACTGACCATTAGAAGAATAAAGAAAGCCAAAAATTTTATGCAGTAGAAGCCAATTTTACTAGTCATCACGTTAAATATAAAAACGGATAAAAAATAGAAGAGCGGCCGTTACAGCAATTTAGTAACCATAAAAGCAGCGGTAAAATACATTAATGAACAGACAGACAAGGCGTGGCACGTAATATCTGACTCAAAAATGGCACTTCATGCAAATCATGGCAAAACCGACAAAATTAATGATAGAGATAAGGCAAATGAAACAAAAACACAATGAAAAACAGTTAAGTTTACATAAAATCATAGTAACTATAAGACAATTTATGTTTACGCATAAACAGAGAGAGTTTATGTGAAAGTAATTAGGTGCATAGAACATAGCTTCAAATTCGTCAAACACAAAAAAAACAACAAAAAAACAATTAGAAATAAGTTCCAGCAACAAAAACGAGCTGCTAAATGTTACTGGCAACAATAGACGAATGTAAACACGCGTAAGTACAAAGTTGCCTAAAACCGAACGGTAAATTGAGTAAATGTATTAGTTTGTAGTGACAAAACAATCAATAAAAAGCAGAACAGAAAGCTATAAACATCAACCTAAAAAAACCCAAAAACTTCTCTCTCTCTTATTTAACTTGTTTTGATTGTTTTTCATGTTTTCCCTATACACTTTTTTTCTTTTACAGAGCATCTATTGAGAAAAGTTATTGGCTTTCCGAAGAAACAATTGCATCTTTCTGCCTCACAGCCTTCAATTTACAAAACTAAATTTTTTTTTAAAACATCGGTGTCTTACCCCGGAATAGAAGTAAGAGAACAATTATACCTTGGATTTCTTCCATAGTCTAATGAGATAGACCAAAATACTAGCAACTCTCGTTGCTGGTTATTGTGTCATTTTTATTATTTGCAAAAACCATTTTAAATGTCATTTAAACAGCTTTAGTTTTTGTTTTTAAGTCATAAAAACATAGTTAAGAACGTTAAAAAAATGTTAAAGCCCAGTTCAAAATTTTGTTAGGAACTGCTGCAGACTAAGGTTTGAAATGTCTATCAGGTTAACTAAATTTTGGTCGTATCAAAAACAAAACAAAAAATCTAAATCAAAACAAACATCAAATTCTAAGATTATTTATAGCTAAACACACCTAGTACAACTATTTTGTTAGTTACCTTTTTCAGTTTGTACAAATTTTTCCAATCAAGTTGTCAACTGTCACATAAACCAAAATGCAAAGCAATTTGTAACTTTGTTCTTAGAGGTAGTGTGGAAAAAAAAGCCAGGCTTCAATTCCAGAAGTACAAATCAATAAATTCTTAAATATAAAAAAATCAGTGATGCTAAAAATCATTAATCAAAATTTCTACAATTGTTGCACTTTGTAAAATTTTAATTTAAATTACCGGCATAGTTGCATTTAAAGGTTTCTGCAAATAAATAGTCGATCGTTTATTAACTCATTTCTATATTATTACATTTTCAATAGTACTACAACTGTGGACTAGTTAAAAGAAAAAAAGAAAGTGCACTGACATTATTACCTCAACCTAATCTAATGACAAAGTTATAATCTAAAGTAAGCGCAAGATAATCGATACCAGAACAGGCATACCCACAACGGCTTATCATCAAGCCAGGACTATTCCACAACAGAACTTCGGGTCCCTGAACAACCAACTTTGACAAATTAAAAAAAAACTAAGAACCAATCTTTGTCTATAGAACTATCACCAATGAGACAGAATGAGCTACAAAGATAGCAATAGTTATAGGCAATCTCAATAAAACCAATGAAGAAAATCACATAAGAAATATTATAGAAAAATATGGCATTGGAACTGAAAAAAAAAGACAATAACTTCTATACTAAAAACGGTCTGACAAAAGCAAATACAGTATATCAACAGCATAAACGTCGATTGTATGCATGACAATCATCTAAAGATTATTATAGAAACCAGAAACTACATAAGGATACGTACACGATGGAGAACATCTATACGGTATACCAAGACCTTTCCTGATGCGAAATTCGACAGCAATCAAAGTAAAACTAAAGAATCACAAAGAATAATAACATCACCCAGACCACAAATTGACAATACCACAAAACTCCGCAAAATGTATGTGAAACATTTATTAGCAACTCGTTTCCCCAACAAGATATCAATACAGAAAAACACCCATGGCAAAGATAGTAGAAGACTAGTAAAAAAAACTAATAATCAACACATACCAAAATCATAAAGTATCAAAAATACTAACAAAAATCACAAACATAGACAAAACAGTTGAAGTATGAAGACTGTAGTGCAAAACATTCTTCAATGATTATGAAAAAAGGTACAACAAAGAACAACTAGATGTACCCAAAAGTCAACAATACTAAAAAATAAAACTAGAAACGCTATTAAAAATTTAAACACTAAAAATCTTCAAAACCAGACAACATCAACAAAAGCTAGAGTTAAGCCGTATCTCTCGTAGCAAGTACCACAGAAACAAGCGGGATTCGTAAAGGAAAAAGACGCTCGCAAACAAATCTTCAATTTAAGACAAACAAAAAACAAACCAACAAACCAATATACGTGTATTTCGTGGACTACAATAAAGCCTTCGACAATATAAAATGGAAAAAACTATTGCACACAGAAAGAGTTCCCATAATAACTTTCGGTACGCAGATGACACTGTCTTACTAGCACAGACAGCAGAAGAACTAGAGTAATTAATTGAAAAACTAAAGAAAGAAAGAAAGCTTTTTAGCCTGAAAATCAAACAAAAAACCATGATCATAGACCGAGTCAACATCAACAAACCCGACATAAAACACATAAAAGTATAAACTCGTTAGCCAATACATATACTTAAGAGCACACAAACATAGGTGGATGTACCAAGGAAATCAATAGAATATGTGACCAGAAAAACAGTAAGGGAACTGCAAAAAACATGAACAGATTCCAACCTAACATTAATCTATAAGAAGAAAAAAGCAACAAGCGAGTAAACCACAATCACAACTCCTCTGCAAAAAAGATAAACAAAGAAGACGAAAAGAGCGACATATAAGTCGGAAACCTAACAGATGCAGGGCGGCATATAAGCTCATGCTACAATATATAGTAGAAGAAAACATACAGATAACATATTTAATGGAGCCAAACAAAAAGATAGCACAATCAAGAAACTTAACGAAAGACGAGAAAAAAAAAGTGACCCTAAAAAATAAATAATCCCGCACAAGAAGATGCAATAATAAAAAGAGGAAGTGGAAACAAAAATATACACAAAATTTAAAAAATTGGTTACAGATGCATGATATATGTCACCTAACCAAGATAAAAAAAAAAACTACAAGATATGCTGTCCCAAATAGAGGACCAATGAACACAAACATACCAAAAACCAATGATACTACTAGGGAATTTTAATAAGAAATATAGAATCTGAGGGACAAATAAAAAAAAAACGCTAGAAGAAAGATACTAACAGAATGGATATTCAAAAATAACATGGTGATACTTAAGGAGAGAGAGGAATGTACGTTTAAGAGGGAAAACAAAGTATCACACATAGACGTTACTTGCTGCTCAGAAAAACTGATAAAATATGCCTTAAAAAGAAGAAATCAGTACTAAAAAAAACCTGTCAGATCACAGATATATCACGTTCATGTTAGACCAATAAAAAAATCCCGACAAAACAAAAGCAAACAAGCAAGGATAAATCATCAAAAATAGGGAGGAAGATTTTATTAAAAATTTGAAGATAAAATAAGTTACCAAAAAACAACTACCAATCCATAATACAAACAACAGTCAGAGCATGCGATAGAACATATAAGAAGAAAGAAACCTATTCGGGAAAAGCTAAGTATTGGTGGACAAAAGAAATAGCCGAGGAAAGAAAAAAAAATTACCCAGATCAGAAAGAAGGAAATGAGAAAAAAAAAGAGAACTGGAACAGGAAACAAAAACTATACACAACATTACAAAATAATTAAAAAAAAACTACAAAAACATATCCGGAATAAGAAAGAAAAGACCTGAAAGGTGATAATAAACAAACTTAACAAAGACCCGTAGGGAAAAACCTACCAAATAGTTAGCAAAAAAACCTGGATATGCAAGGTGATACATAAAGATACTGTAAAAGAAGTGATGCAAAAACTATTCCCGAAAGAAAAGCCAATACAATGAACATGTACAAAACCGCAACAAATCTCGACAAAATAGTTGCAAGCAGCCGGAAAACATCTAAAAACAGGCAAAGCACCCAAAATGAATTCCTTCAAAAATTGACAAGTTACTCGTAAAAGAAAAGTCGAATATGATAACAAAGGTAATGAACAATCTTCTAAAGTAGGCAAAGCTGGCATTGATCCAAAAACAAACAAAAAACAAGACAAACCAAACTCATACAGACCAACCCGCTTGCTTAGTACGTATGGAAAACTATACAAAAAGTTGATTGAAACAAGGCTAAGTAAAGAAATTGAAGACAAGGGAGGCCTCTCTCCAGGGCAATGCGGCTTTCGAAAAAGAAAATCCACAATCAACGTTTTGCAACTAGTAAAGAAGTCAGTCCGGGAGGTAAATCAAGCTCTAAACTCTCGAAGAGGCCACTGTGTGTCCTTAATGTCAAAAACGCATTCAATACTACTAATTGGTGTCAAATAATCTAAGAACTAAAGGAAACATGAAGAATCAGTGATTATCTCTTGAACGTAATTAAAAGCTACCTGGAAAACAAGAAGATTAACATGTACAAAGAAAAAGTAATGCAAATTCACTGTGGTGTGCCGCAGTGTTCCATTCTGAGACCGACGTTGTGGAACATACTGTACAACGGAGTACTAGAACTTAAGAAGCCACCAGGAGTATCTTCGATTGCTTACGCTGATGACCTAGCACTAATAGTGAGAGAAAAAAATAAAACAAAAATCACAACACGGATACAACAAGGTATAAATAACATTTTACACTAGATGAAAGAGAATAAACTGCAAAACTGCAACTAGCACCGCAAAATAAGAAAGCGGTAGTCCTATGTAAACGCAAAAAAATGAGTAAGGTAAATATAACGATAGGGCAGCATACCAGTAGTATTAAAAAGAATGTGAAGTACCTTGGAGTACACCTAGACAGGGACCGCGGCTGCACAAATCATAGCAGCCACAAATTCAATTGACCTGCTGTCCGTAAAAAAAAAGACCTAGAGGACAATAAAAAAATGAACAAACAAATGCATGGAAGGAGAAATGAGAAAACACAAAAATAAGCACCTAAAACATTAATTATAGACATCTAGGAACGGATCAACAGGCAACATGGGAAGATACATTACTACCCAGTTCCTTCATAGATGCTTCACAAAACACCTGCTAAAAATGGGGAAAAAAGAGAACAGCACATGTTGGTTCTGCCCTATGGAAGACGACGTTCAGCACGTTGTTCGTATGCGAGGAGTGGGAAAATGAAAGAAAAGAGATAAAAAACAAAAGAATATGGGAAAAAACAGGAGATGGAAAAAGCGAGGCCAGGATGGGTCTACTGAAAGCCAAGAGGAACAGGGGTTTTAGAGAGTGCTAGCCCCACACTATAACTGCAACAGCTTTCTCCTAAACCACATTTAAAAAAAAAGGTTGAAAACCTTATAAACCTAAAAAAGGCCAGGATGGGGCTACTGAAAGCCAAGAGAAACAGGGGTTTTAGTGAGTGCTAGCCCCACACTATAACTGCAACAGCTTTCCCCTAAACCACAATAAAAAAAAAGGTTGGAAACCTTATAAACCTATAAAAAAATATATAGAAAAAACAAGGCTAGTAGTATCTAACATATGACACATGGCTTAGGAATTGCAATTGACTGTCTTAATTCAAATATACCAGATAACAGCACCTACAGTTGCGGTTATGCAAATGTTAAAAAAAAACTACTACTAGTATGTTGACCTAGCTAGGAATCGATTGTGAGAATAAGAAAAAACAACCAAAACATTGGACTCAACAAAACCTGATGTACAGCCGACCAAATGAATAGACTTCAAAAATAAAAAGCTAGTAAAAAACTGCAAAAACAGACAATACATACCCGTTCCAAATAAGATACAAAAAGAGATGCAATAAAAAACCTCTGAGCAAAAAAAACTAAATTAATCAAAGAAAAAATCATTAGATCTGATGTTACTTGAGAGAACACCATTAAAGATCACTATAATAATAGCGTTTTTAAGAGGTAACCCATCGTAAAAAAATATATTTAATTTTATCGTTATATCCGTTTTTATTGAATAATAATAAAATCCAACATTTTGCTAAAACGTTGATGAACAAATAAAGTTATAAATAAAAATAACAATTTTAATTACCGTAATTTTAATTCGATATTAAATATACTTATTGTTAATAACTTACGGTTTAATTAATATAGTCACTCTGCTTTCTATAGAACTCACCTGAAACAAACAAAAGAACAAAAAACTTAATAAACATAATGATATCAAAAGTTATTGTTAAAATAATCAAATCCATTTTAAAACAATTATAATGTAATAAAGAACTTAATTTGATAACTAAACTTTAAATCCAACACATACGTTGAATGATTCTATTATAATTGGATTAGAGAATAACAGCATTGTGTAATTAGCGTCTAGGCATATGCGATCCACTGAACGGTCTAAATTTTCCAATTAGTTTCGGACATTATGAAATTGTATAACTATATTGATCTTCGGGTTATCTGTAGAACACGATCAGCTAATGAAATCCCTTCAGTTTACATATTGCTGACCGTCTCAAATCCTCTGTAATCCAATATTGATGCACTTAATGTTATAATGTTGGCACAGCGTTTAAAACTTGAGCAACTTTATCTTGTCGAGGCGTTTCAGAACTGTGAGAACATAACTTGATGTGAAAATGCGTTAATAATCTTATCGAACCCTGCCCCTTGTGGGAAAACATTATTAATTAAACTCTTGGGTTTGTAACAGTTTAGTTTAGATTAATTAATTTCCATGTTGCTAAACATTATTTAAATATCGATTATATCTTACAATATATCATCAACAACTATAAATATAAAATGTAACCATCATCAATGGATGTAAAACTATAACAATGTAATAAAATCTATAATTTTAAAACTATCATAAACCACTTCATATCATGTTTCACAATTTCAAATTGCAACTTAACACTTTATTGAAACGACGTTGTAAAATTTCAAGAGGATATTTTTATGGCAGAGAGCTACTAGGAAAATATTACACGATCCATTACTCGGTAAGTTTTTCTGACAAACTCATAGAAGTGTCGCTGGGCTATTGATTCCTCTTTACATTATTTTTTTGCAATCAAACGAACCGAAAAAGTTAATTCACTCGATGAGGACCTGGCTGCTTTCTTACTTCGGAACAATGGGCACTGTCATCTGATAAAAACTATGATTCCAGTTCGATGAAGCGGGAAAACTCAGTGAGGTAGGTAGCTTTACTATGTAGCGAATTAATACCAAAAATTTTTAAACGGATTAGATAGATTCGTGTGTCGTATACATAAAAATAATAATGACGGGAAAAAGAAAAACTTTTCTTTTAAGAAATCTAATTTAAAGTTGTAGCGGCTTCTATTTATCATTCATAACATTCATTTCATTATTCAAATTCAATATGACTTCAGAAACTCGAATTACACTGAAATTACCACAATAAAAAGTGGACTCCCGTTTGTATAATTCGGATAATTTTTCATGCCGAATGTCTCCTTTTGAATTTTGTTCTGTAGAGGCCACTATTATATTACATTCATTAATAAAGGTTGAATAGGAACTAGAAACATGCTTGAATTTATATTAACATAAATTACTAATTTTAAAAGATAAGATGGTGCAATTACGTAACTTTTTACTGTTGTTAATTAAAGAAAATTAAAACAACATGGTTTATTTTTGCAATTAAAACTTCATGGAAATTTCCGGTTTTATTTTAAACCTATCCCAATACAAAATTATATTCATACATTTTATTTTAGTTGAATTACTCATAATTTCTTAATCGGCATTTTTATTATGAGTCATGAAAATGTCAATTGGACGTAAAGAGTAATGAGACTATTTCATTGCGAGACTAAAAGATTTATCCCAGGCGGAAACAAAAATCGAAGAAAATGTATTCATTTGAAAGGTGCACAGCCGGAATAAATTGAAAATCCGTGCGCCTTAATTTAAATATCCCTTTAAAGTTTAAATCAACCATAAATCTGCCGTGCAAACGGATAAAAATAAATAACAAGTACACGTGGATGTATTTTTTCTAGTATGCAGAATTAATGTTACGCATATTTATAATAAAAAAAAGCAGGAAAAAAAAAAACGTTTCAATTTGTAAGTTTTTTGCACACACCACATGATTTATTAAATAAGATTCGTTAAAAATATTTAAATAATGTAAATATAGGATTTAATGCTAAACAGTAAAAAATTATTTAGCAAAATTTTATAATCTATAATAAAAGAAAAAACAGTATATATTACATATTGTATAAAAAAAATTGACATGCTGTATTTACATATTTAAATCAATTAGTTTCGACTAATGTTATCGTCAAAGTTGGTTAAAGACGCACCGCACCGTTTTCGAGATATTTGCGTTTTTCCAAATCGCCAATCGTACCAAATCCGATTCTAAAAAGTATAATTTTCTCTTTAACACTTCCTAAACACTGTCTACACATTTTAGGATATTCTAGAAAACTCTATATCTAGAAAAATTTGCAATAAACGTTTGAAAAGTTTCTACAAACTCGTAAAATTTTCTACACAATTTAGAATATTCGTAGAAGCTCTAAATTTTTCTAAAAATATTACAGCAGTTTTTTAAAAATTTAATAAATTCTATAAGTCTTCTACACACTTTAGAATCTTCTGAAAAGCTTTAGAGATACTTCTAAAAATCTACCACAAAACTTTTTATATAATTTTTAAATTCTAAAAGTTTCCTACACCTTTTAAAATACTCTGAAAAGCTCTGAATACTTCTAAAAAACTTGCAAACATTAAAAAAAAAAAATTTACACATTCCAAAAGTTTTCTACACATATTAGAATCTTCTAAAAAGCTTTAGATACTTCTACTTGCAGAAGATATTTTAATAGCTTTTAATTTTTT
Organism: Tachinus rufipes; assembly: GCA_963932245.1. NCBI lineage: Eukaryota > Metazoa > Arthropoda > Insecta > Coleoptera > Staphylinidae > Tachinus > Tachinus rufipes. Next base: position 84,146,169 of record OZ010744.1, read on the forward strand.
TACAACTTTTGAAATATTTCAACATCATTTCAGAAACTCCAAATATTAGCAAAAAAAATTTGGAAAGTTTTTAAACTTCTTAAAACTTTTAAAAGTTTCCTACACCTTCTAGAATATTTTGAAAAGCTCTAAACACCTCTAAAAAACTTGCGTAAATTTATTGAAAAGTTTTTACAAACTCTAAAAGTTTTTCACTCATTTTAGAATCTTCTGATTAGATAGTATTAGAGCTATACTTCTAAAAAATTTCAAAAGACAATCAAAAAGTTTGAACACACTTTAGAACCTCTTGAAATGCTCTAAATACTTAAATTATGAAAGTTTTTTAACTTCGTAGGCATTCTAAAAGTTTTTACATCTTTCAGAATATTCTAAAAAGCTCTAAATATCTCTGAAAAACTTGAATTTATTGAAAAGTTTTAACAAATTCTAAAACTTTTCTACACATTTTAGAGTCTTTTGATAAAAAAAAACTTGTTACAAATTCGAAAAGTAAAACAAAAAGTTTTTTACAAATATTAGAATTTTCTAAGAAACTATGGATACTTCTAAAAACTTGCTGAAGTACCTTTTGATAAGTTTTAAAACTTGTTGTTTTAATAGCTTTTATTTTTTTACAACTTAAATATTTCTACACATTTTAGAATATTTTAAGAACTCTAAATACTTGCAAAAGAAAAAACTTCTTAACAATTCTAAAAGTTTTCTAAACATTTTAGAATATTCTAAAAAGCTCTATATACTTTTAAAAAACTTATGAACTTTTAAAAAAAAATCTACATACTCTAAAAGTTTACTACATATTTTAGAATCTTTTGAGAAGCTCTATATACTTTACTTCTAAGAATCTTGCATTGCAAAAGATGTTTTATTAGCTTTTATTTTTATTCTAAAAGATTTCTACACATTTTAAAAACTTTTAAAAAGCTCTAAATACTTGCAAAAGTTTCCTACACCTTCTAGAATATTCTGACAAGCTCTAAATACATCAATTTTTATAAATTCTAAAGAATTTCACACATTTTAGAAGTTTCTAAAAAACTTTAATAAATCTAAAAATATTGTAAAACACTTTTAAAAAAATTTTAAACTTTCTAGAAATCCTAAAAAATCTTTTAAACATTTTGAAAACTTTTAAAAAGCTCTTAATACATCTAAAAATCTTGCATAAACAATTTTCAAAATTCACTTAAAATACTTCTAAAATGCTTGAAATTTTTTTTGGATTTTTTTTATAAATTCTGAAAATTTCTACACATATCGGAATCTTCTTAGAAGCTATTGATATCCAAAAGCGGAACTCAAATACTAGCTTCAAATCGCAATGTCCCCGTGTCCGCAATTCACAGTCACAAAAACCAAAATTCTAAAAATCAAATCGTCAAAGCGAATTTGTCCGAAACCAAATCATTTTTTTTCGCCGCAATCGGAAAATCGCCATGGCAAACGAGGGCTACCTCACAAATAAAAAATAAAAATTCGGAAAAAAGATTAAGATAAAGTAAGAAATAATCCAACTTCAAAAAAAGCCTGATAAAGTACAGAAGCTAGCATGTGTTCTGATAACAAGGGCAATGACGTTACGTTACGTTACCGCCAATTCAAATAAATAAACACATTTTACACCTCGGGACCCACAGTGTCACGCTCCCTTTGGCCTACTATATTTCTTTTCTTCTTTATTGAGTAGGAGGAGGACAGGGCTTCTCTTGCCGCCGTAGCTCAGTGTAGACGGGGGTGGTAAAGAGTGAGCGCCACGGGATCTCTTTTGAAGTCCACCCTGTATGTTATTGATCACACCTCCTAATAGGTAGAACCCGATACCATATATGGATGTTAAGAAAAGAAAAAAAAAGCCAAGTTATCTAATATTTATTAGATTATAACTCTAAATTTAAAACAGAGTAAATTAATTAGAGATTAATAGCTCTAATTTAAATACAAAAAAAAAGTATATTTATTAGAGATTATAACTCTAATTTTTAAAAAATATATATAATTTTAGAAAGATTCCGCTTCAATGATAATAAAAAAAAATCTATGTCAATGACTAAATGTCATTAATATTGTTAGAGAGGTCGTACACAAACATTATAATAATAGTCAACATTAGTCGAATCGCAAAAAGATCCAAAATCAAGCACACTTGCAAAACCAATAAAGTAATGCCAATAATGCTTCAAAACAAAAATTCGATATAATAATACACTGTTCAAAATCAATATTTGTTGAGCACAACACAATTTGCAAAATATCAGACTTGAATTATCTGGGTAAAGGTATACATAAAAGTAAATTATAAGATGGTTAATACTCACTGTCGTTATGTCCGGAATAGCGCTATCCCTGCATAAGACCCTGTAATAGAATGGTTTAACCCGACACAGATACTTCAATGTCTTAACAATAAAATTGTATTTTAGAATTCTACTTTAAAAATTGAATTAAAATTTTAAAATGCTTAAAGCTATACTTAAGTTCATGTGAACCTTGGTTCACAAACATGGATGTTAGCAACTATTTATGTTGCCCGATGTTCAATTGAATCATCGATTTGAATATGAAATAAATGAATTTACCTTCAGTTGCCAGTTAAAATATGACGGTTAATACAATAGTAAAATAGTGAAGAAAACCTGGCTAACTGGTTAATACGTAATTGAAATTGAACCTGATATTCGACAGACAAAATACACATATAAATTAATACAAATCCCAGGAACGGACAGCTCCTTCCAACCAGATCCAGTTGTCACAGCTCCTGATTAATAGTCGTTAGATCTCGACTGTTTCTAACCATTTCCCAAGTCGGATTCCTATCCACTCCTATTCATTTTTGCTTGACCAGCTCACTCAAGCATACAGCAGTATAGAGTATGGAGGATGAAGCAATCAGATTTTACATTTAATCTGAAGATAAATGTGAATTCGAAGCCTATAACCACAAACTAAAATTAATTAATGTCTCTTTACCTTAAACTTTAATCCTACCTAAGTTGTTGTGCGGCTTCGTAGTGTTCGCGCGTGGTCCACGTGGGGTCAATAATCCGCATCAAGCGTTGGGTTGCACATTAGCATTTAACCAAACTTTTCACAAAATATTAATTTGGTAGGAAACCAAATCCTCCACAATAAATTGTGCACCCACAAAAATCTTCTAGAGCAGTTAATCGGCCCGGATGGCCATGGATTTATTCCACTTGCTCTATGTGAAGACGGACACCCACGCTTAACGGACCACGATTCGCGAGAAAGTGATGCGCAATTAAATTATTCGCAACAACCAAGTGAATGCTGTCACCCTTTCATCAGTACACAGGATTGCCAACCACGCCCTGTCCCAGCAACTTCACGTCGCCCAATCAATATGGCGTTTGACAACAACACTGACACTACTGACAGTGAAGTGACAGTGCCTGTGTATGTGCACAATAACGGATTAAATATCAGATAATGGTAAGTAGACATTAATTAAGCAATAATAAAATTAATTCCCCCAATAACTAAGATTCAACTAAGATGTGAACTTATAATAACTCACATAACCTAAACTAATAATAACAACAAAATTGGTTGATAATCCGACTTATTGACACTAAACAATTTCTAATTATAATTCCCACTAATAATAATTATAATCAACTAATAACAATTCTATTTTTCCAGATGTTACATTGGTAGAAGGAAGTTAGCGGAATCCAAGATCGGCTAACTATCGATATCAGATGTAATCCAGCAATTAATTATCAATATCGACAGGTAAGCAACTAATTAATTAACTTCACTTAATCCCTAACATATCTGATAATTAAACTATTAATTAATTTAACAATTAAATAGTTCCAATTAAGTTGAAAACTATTAACTACCTTAATCGTTTCAGGTCCAAGATGTATATTTGGTTGCCGATCTCCAGATGAAAAATGGACCGTAACAACTCCCCCTTTACTACCATAAGAAAATTTAGAATAAATTTTCTTTATCTGGAGCCGATACTATGTATTAAGTACCCCAAAACACCCCAAATAAGTCAAATCAACCACAAAAAAAAAAAGATAAAGAACTAAAGAAAGAAACACCGTGTCACGCAAGTATAGTTAGGAAAGAGAAGAGTTGACTAAAAGGCAGCCGAAAGGAAGTATAACCTAGAGAAGGTTCCGTAGTCCGACACACCAGTCCCATAGCCTAGAGACTTCTTTAACACCCTTCCCTCGGGGGCTGAAGCTCGGTGGTGTGTGGTCGGTGAAAGGAAAAAAGAAGAATAGAATAAACAAAATATAGCCTAACAGTACCCATGACACCACGTAAATCCCTATCATGACCGTCTCAAAATCCAAATTCGTTTGCCAAGTTCGTCGTCAAAAGTATGCAGGGTATCTCCCCATACTTTACGCATCAAAAAGAAAGCTGGATGCCAACGTCAGGACATCACGACACATAAACACATTCATACACATTACATACACACAACCAAAAATCATCAACTAGATAGTTCGAATGGATCTTGCCCAAAGGGCTTAAGGTCCTTGACGTGCCAATTTCCTTTATCACGTCCGTCATCGTCCAACAACGCATATGTCCAAGATGAGGTTCGTCTCCCTACTGTAAATGGCCCAATATACTTCGGCGCCAATTTAGCATTAAAATATGCCGCACCAGCTGACAACGCAAAATTTCTACGCCAAACCTTCTGTCCTACTTTAAACTTAACAGGACGTCTTCGCAGGTTGTACCTCCTCACCATGTTTTCGTTTGCCTTCGCCAGCCTAGTTTTAACATCCTCGTACATCTTCTCAAACCCTATCTTCCTTCTCTCGATGTCCAAATCCACCAATTCGGACCTAGTATAACTTGCACCCGAACACTTATATTCGCATCCAAAAACCACAAGATGAGGCGAATATCCGGTTACTTCGTGCTTCTGGGTTCTTATCGCACACGCAACATCGGCAAGGATGGTGTCCCACTTTCGATGATCATCTTTTACATAAGCAGATATCATCGTTTTCACAACTCTATTAACCCTTTCTGTTGGGTTAGTCTGTGGGTGATAGGCAGCGTTGAATATTATCTTCACCTGATAACGAGCACAAAGGGCTTGAAAATCTTTGGATCGGAATTGAGGACCATTGTCACAAATAATAAATTCTGGGACTTGGTATTCTAGGAAAATGTTCTCCCTGACGTATTTGCAAATAGAAGATGCAGTAGCTTTACGTAATGGATGAAGCTTTACGTACTTACTAAAGTAATCAGTGACGGCTAAGATGTTCATATTTCCACTACGAGTTTTTGGCAGTGGTCCCATAAGGTCCATGCTGATCATCTGAAAAGGATGATGACAACTAGGTTTTGAACCCATAAGACCGGCTGGTGGTTTCTGTTCAACCTTCTGTTCAGCACACGTAGAACATCTCTTGACAAACTTTGTTATGTCCGATTTCAGCTTCGGCCAATAATACCGCCTCGCTATTCTTGCATACGTCTTCCTAATACCAGGATGACAAGCCGTCAATTCCGAGTGATTTTCGCGTAGTATTCCCATACGTCGATACTTTGGAACTACTTCTCGCCAAGAATCCGATTCTCCATACAACTCCGGAATACTAATCTTGATATGTTTAAAAATACTATCTCCATCTACTCTGAACGTTGGATAGAGTAAGGGGTTACTCACAATTTTAAGTCTCAATTGTGTATACCAGGAGTCTAACTTCTCTTCATCTACCATCTTAACCTCCTCAATTTTTGGAACAGATCTAGAGAGAAAATCTGGCACACAATGCTCTTTCCCTTTCCTATGTATCATCGTGAAATCGAAAGGTTGTAAGCGAACCGCCCACCTCGCCAATCTACCGGTCGGGTCCTTTTGCTTATGTAGCCACAATAGTGAATGATGGTCGGTCACTACTGTAAAATGCACGCCTTCCAAATAATGCCTAAGCTTTTCCACCGCCCAAATGACGGCAAGGCACTCTCTTTCCGTGGTTGAGAAGTTTCTCTCTTGTCTGGTTAATGATCTCGATAAATAAGAGATAACCCTCTCTCCCTCGTCATATTCTTGGGCCAGAACCGCACCTACTCCATACTCCGATGCGTCGGTCTGCACAATAAAGGGTCGTTCAAAGTCTGGACTATACAAAATTGGTGCCGAGATTAGGTGTTGCTTTAAGGTGTTAAATGAAGCCTGAGTCTCTTCGGTCCATAAGAATCTTTTATTTTTTCTCGTAAGGTCATGCAGCGAGGCTGCTTTGGTAGAATAATCCGGAATAAAACGCTTATACCAAGCCGCCATGCCAAGAAAACGACGCACCTCACCCAAATTCTTAGGAGTTGGGACCTGGACTATTGCTTCAACTTTAGTAGGATCCACCCTTAGACCATTCTTGTCCACCACATATCCCAAATAAACCAAACTGGACCTACAAAATTGACATTTATCCACACTAATTGTCAAGCCAGAATCTTTTATTCTTTTAAATACTTTGCCCAATAATTCCATATGGTGATCGAAATCCGGAGAAATAAGGATAACGTCGTCCAAATAAACAAAACAGTGAGGCTCCAAATCCACACCCAATACTCTATCAATAAGTCGCTGCCAAGTAGCAGGGGCATTAGTAAGCCCAAACGGCATTCTTTTAAATTGGTATAGCCCTCTTCCGGGGACGGTAAATGCTGTGTATTCCCGTGACTCCTTCTGCACGCCAATCTGCCAGTATGCAGATTTAATATCAAGCGACGTCAGATATTTTGCATCTCTTAACCTATCAAGAATGGCTGCAATGTAAGGAATAGGATAAGCATCCTTCTTTGTAACGGCGTTCAAAGCCCTATAATCTACACAAAAGCGTACTGAACCGTCTTTCTTCGGAACCATTACCACCGGACTGCTCCAGGGACTACTAGAAGGTTCGATTACGTCCAATTTTAACATTTCCTCTACCTCTCGATCGATAACCTTCATCATGTGTGGAGAACGAGGATAATAACGCTGCTTTAAAGGTGGTGATGTAGTTATGATGGCATGTTCCACTAAGGTGGTCCGACCCAATGCTTTTCCATTCATCTGACCTCTGACTTCATTTAACAACTCACTCAGTCAACTGCTCTGACTGCTATCCAGATCGCCTTCTGACTGTAGAAAACATGTGCTAATTGTTGGAACTGCAGTTGAAAACTGCCAACTGTCATGTTGAAGATTTGGGACTATGCCCATTTCTCGCCAAAAATCAGCTCCTAATATTAACGGACTAGTAAGGTCTGGTATTACCCACACTTCAACAAATCTAGTTTTCCCTTCCAATGTAAAGGGCACATTGCAAATTCCTATAGCCGTACACGACTCACCGTTGGCTACTTGCACATTTCCACTTCTACCAGACAACATCCGTAGTCCTACGCTTTTAAAAATATCCCATCCAACACTACTTGCTATGGTATGGGTGGCTCCAGAATCCAACAATCCTAGGATTTCTACTCCCAAAACTGTTACTTTGAGAAAGGGTCTTTGATCGGTTTTATTATGGGACAGCACATATTCCAAGACAGCCTGAGTTTTGAGATTAGTTATCATCTTATCATTGGGAGCAGTCATTCGACTACTTACTGCTCCCTCTTGCCGTTTCCCGAAACAGCACATTTTGGGCAGTTATTTTTTTTAAACCCACGATTTCCACAATTGTAACACCGAAGTTCAGGGGGCAGTGTACAATTTCTCGCAAAATGACCAGGCTTATTACACCTGTAACACAACCTATTATACTGCGACCTAACTACCTCGCTGACTTCCCTAACTGGATGCGCCTCAATGTAGGCTAGGTCTGGCTCAAGGCTCCGACGAGATGATGTTGGAGGTACATACTCATCGCTGGCTTCCTTTGATGCTTCCAACTTCCGACAGCAAACTTCCAACTCAGCCAATGTTTTTGTATCCACCAAACTTAAACCGTGTTGGTAAAATGGGGATAGGTTTCTCCGTATCGTTCGGACTTGCATAGTTTCAGAAACCTTATAAGTTAGTCGCCCAAACAAAGATTTCATAACAGCCATATATAAACCGCTGGACTCTCTCTGTCCTTGTGTCCTACATTTAATTTCATCCAGGAGTTTATCCTCATAGTTACTAGGCTGAAATTCTTTCCTTAACGCCTTAACCAAATCATCCCAATCGCTAAAGTTTTTACGGTACGCCCTGTACCAAATTAAAGCCTTTCCTGAAAAGAGGTCCAAGGCCGAGTGAAACAATCCTTGTTTAGAGACGTTGCGAGCAAAACTCAATTCGTCGACTTGCTCCAAAAATGCACTAACCGACATCCGATGGTTATCACCTGAATATTTCAAATTCCATTTCATCACGCTCAGAGATCTTTGCAAACGTTGCGGTCTACGCCTGGGGGTTGAAGTACATGGCAGCTCATCTTCACTGCTATCGGTATCATCGGTTTCCTCACCACCATCCTCGTCTTCCTCATTCGCAATAGAAGCGGCTTGTAGCGAAACATGGAGAGGTACGTTCTCTCGATAGGTTATGTTGGCTTGGTTCACCTTTCCAAATGCCTCACCTAATGTCGTAATTTCAGCCAACAGCTTTTCTCGGGTCTCAAAATTTTTCTCGGATGAATCTAAACGTGTAGCGCGACCTCGTACATGTACAAACCTCGTTTCCCACTTCTCCAATATTGAGGGTGACGTGGTTTCCCAGTAATGATACCAATTTCTTCTTTAGTCTCCATAATTGGCGATGGATATTTTATACTTGGTTCCTTCTCTTCCAACTTTAGCAAGGGCCGCAACAAGGGTCGCATCGACTCTACAGTAGGGATACCAATAATTCCTCGCACCTTTAATTCGTACGTTATCTCGTCTTTCGCCAGACGATTAACCCTCATTTTGAAATCCATGATGATCGTTCGATAAAATCTAGTCAAGTATACCCAACAACATTCACGCCAAAATTTGAAATTGACTATTTGTTAACACGACCTCTACTAACAATATTCCTAATCTAAAATTGTCTAACAAGTGTTAGCCAAGCCGGCCCCACGTTGGGCGCCAAATTGTCACGCTCCCTTTGGCCTACTATATTTCTTTTCTTCTTTATTGAGTAGGAGGAGGACAGGGCTTCTCTTGCCGCCGTAGCTCAGTGTAGACGGGGGTGGTAAAGAGTGAGCGCCACGGGATCTCTTTTGAAGTCCACCCTGTATGTTATTGATCACACCTCCTAATAGGTAGAACCCGATACCATATATGGATGTTAAGAAAAGAAAAAAAAAGCCAAGTTATCTAATATTTATTAGATTATAACTCTAAATTTAAAACAGAGTAAATTAATTAGAGATTAATAGCTCTAATTTAAATACAAAAAAAAAAGTATATTTATTAGAGATTATAACTCTAATTTTTAAAAAATATATATAATTTTAGAAAGATTCCGCTTCAATGATAATAAAAAAAATCAATGACTAAATGTCATTAATATTGTTAGAGAGGTCGTACACAAACATTATAATAATAGTCAACATTAGTCGAATCGCAAAAAGATCCAAAATCAAGCACACTTGCAAAACCAATAAAGTAATGCCAATAATGCTTCAAAACAAAAATTCGATATAATAATACACTGTTCAAAATCAATATTTGTTGAGCACAACACAATTTGCAAAATATCAGACTTGAATTATCTGGGTAAAGGTATACATAAAAGTAAATTATAAGATGGTTAATACTCACTGTCGTTATGTCCGGAATAGCGCTATCCCTGCATAAGACCCTGTAATAGAATGGTTTAACCCGACACAGATACTTCAATGTCTTAACAATAAAATTGTATTTTAGAATTCTACTTTAAAAATTGAATTAAAATTTTAAAATGCTTAAAGCTATACTTAAGTTCATGTGAACCTTGGTTCACAAACATGGATGTTAGCAACTATTTATGTTGCCCGATGTTCAATTGAATCATCGATTTGAATATGAAATAAATGAATTTACCTTCAGTTGCCAGTTAAAATATGACGGTTAATACAATAGTAAAATAGTGAAGAAAACCTGGCTAACTGGTTAATACGTAATTGAAATTGAACCTGATATTCGACAGACAAAATACACATATAAATTAATACAAATCCCAGGAACGGACAGCTCCTTCCAACCAGATCCAGTTGTCACAGCTCCTGATTAATAGTCGTTAGATCTCGACTGTTTCTAACCATTTCCCAAGTCGGATTCCTATCCACTCCTATTCATTTTTGCTTGACCAGCTCACTCAAGCATACAGCAGTATAGAGTATGGAGGATGAAGCAATCAGATTTTACATTTAATCTGAAGATAAATGTGAATTCGAAGCCTATAACCACAAACTAAAATTAATTAATGTCTCTTTACCTTAAACTTTAATCCTACCTAAGTTGTTGTGCGGCTTCGTAGTGTTCGCGCGTGGTCCACGTGGGGTCAATAATCCGCATCAAGCGTTGGGTTGCACATTAGCATTTAACCAAACTTTTCACAAAATATTAATTTGGTAGGAAACCAAATCCTCCACAATAAATTGTGCACCCACAAAAATCTTCTAGAGCAGTTAATCGGCCCGGATGGCCATGGATTTATTCCACTTGCTCTATGTGAAGACGGACACCCACGCTTAACGGACCACGATTCGCGAGAAAGTGATGCGCAATTAAATTATTCGCAACAACCAAGTGAATGCTGTCACCCTTTCATCAGTACACAGGATTGCCAACCACGCCCTGTCCCAGCAACTTCACGTCGCCCAATCAATATGGCGTTTGACAACAACACTGACACTACTGACAGTGAAGTGACAGTGCCTGTGTATGTGCACAATAACGGATTAAATATCAGATAATGGTAAGTAGACATTAATTAAGCAATAATAAAATTAATTCCCCCAATAACTAAGATTCAACTAAGATGTGAACTTATAATAACTCACATAACCTAAACTAATAATAACAACAAAATTGGTTGATAATCCGACTTATTGACACTAAACAATTTCTAATTATAATTCCCACTAATAATAATTATAATCAACTAATAACAATTCTATTTTTCCAGATGTTACATTGGTAGAAGGAAGTTAGCGGAATCCAAGATCGGCTAACTATCGATATCAGATGTAATCCAGCAATTAATTATCAATATCGACAGGTAAGCAACTAATTAATTAACTTCACTTAATCCCTAACATATCTGATAATTAAACTATTAATTAATTTAACAATTAAATAGTTCCAATTAAGTTGAAAACTATTAACTACCTTAATCGTTTCAGGTCCAAGATGTATATTTGGTTGCCGATCTCCAGATGAAAAATGGACCGTAACAACAGACCTACTATTACAAATGTGTTGCACAAAAAAATTTCATGAATAGTCATTGCATTAAAAAGACATTTAGTGTGATAATATTACAGCAAAGCGAGTAGATTAAGCAAAAAATACCTGAACACAGTCAAGAAAACTACCTGGTACGCAGATGGAGCAAAGACCAGAATAGCACCGGAGCTAAAATCTACAAAGACAAAGAAAGCAAACTTTGCTGTGCCTGGGCAAACATGCCTCAAATTTCCAGATAAAATCGGCAACCATCGAGTGATGTGCCAGCGACATGATCGGTACGGGACTATAACCCAACATACCGATAACCATTATGTCAAATAGTCGAACAACATTGCAGTCGCCAGTAATAAAATCTAAACTGGTTATAGCCTGATAAACAGTCTGGAAGCATTGATCACAATCTACAGAGTTCGGTGTGGCAAATCAGATAAAGAGAGAGCAAAAAAGACAATTACTAGACCAAAACCTGCTTTTAAGATCTAATAAAAGACCAAAAAAATCTCAGCAAATTAAATTCGGAACACATCAAACTGTGGAAAAACAAGACATAACATACCCAAGACTATTCCTAACAGGATCATCATATAACACCAAAACTTTGGTATCAGAAATGAGTCAAACCAGGCTGCAAAGAAAGTTAATCGCTTGGCTAAAAATTCTAGGCTACATCTAAGAGACAAGACTGCTCAAGAAGTAAAATGTCAGAAGTGCATAATATGATCAGCAAGCCCGCATTGCAAGAGACGCTAAGCAACGAACCGCCTCAAAGAAAGGAAGGTAATAAGTAGAAGTTTTTAATCAAAAAACCTGACACTACTGAACGGGCCGTACTGCCCAGTGTCTTTTGAAAAATTTCGCTCTCACGCAAAAAACAGCACCTTTCTAACTTTTTTAAAACAATTCAATGTTTAGTTTGATATTTATTTTTTAATTAATGAATTAATGTTGAGCTTGTGGATCAAAAGCTCTTATCACAGTTTGCAAAAACCTTTTTTTTTTCATGTGGTTTCGAAAAAGCCCTACCAGCTTATGTGTAAAGCTATCATACACTAAAACCCTATTTCCACTTGACGTTTAGTGCAAATTTCTAAAATTAACTCATGCCTTTCATCAAAAATGATATGCCCGAACACTTCTTATGTGCACCCTAGATATTTCAGTTTTTTTTTTTATTATTTGTTATCAGATATTGATAGTTGATTCTTTCTTCTTGTTCAATCAATTTATGTATTTTGCTCCAATGTTCAGCATTATTTGAATTATGCTAGTTTATTTATGTTTCAAATTTATTTTATAAGCTTTATTGATAGCTCATCAATCTCTACCCCTTCCTGTAGCTCTATTCTTATTGCCTTTTAAAATTTCGTCTTCATCAGTAGTTTCGTGTAAATCTAGCAGTATGCATGACTAAGTTCCTACTATTATATAAGCCGACACTTTGTCGCCCTTCACTTCTTCACATTCTTTTACAAATTTAATACCGTCTTATTTTCCTACACCACTTAACTTGATGTTTCCAGCGTTTGTTTGGCTTATTTTCTTTATTCGTTTGCCTAACTTATCTACATCTACGCCTAAGTCTTCACTCTTGCTTCCATTATTAAGTTAATTCTGTTCTTTCCAGCTGTTTTCCATACATTGCGTATCGTTTTGTCTATTAATATTGATTTTTGTACCCTCCTTATAAATATACTCCAAAATTATTCTATTTTCTTTATTTTTTATTTTCGCTCTAAACATGCAGTTTCTTCGATTTTTCTTATGATTTCATATGTGTTTTCTATTTCATTTACTTCTATTCATCCACACCTATTACGTAGATTTCTTTTGGGTTTCGCGAGGCTTAACTTATCTCCAATGACTCCTACTCCTTAATACCAATAAGCCTCCGTTTTTAATCCAGCTATTCTTAATTAACTCCTTGATTTGTAGATTTATTTCAGCAATTTTTGCCAATACTTTATCTTCCTCTATATTTGCCTTGCTGTCCAAAACTAGGATAAAGTCTTCATTCTCTCTTTCTAATAAACTTTTCATATACCAAAACTTGTTTGCAAAGTCTTCTTCTTTCCATTTTATCCTTTAGTAATTCAATAGTTTCCATTGAATCCTTGAGTTTCCGTAATTTGTTTAACTTCTTTGTCGTTCCTCCTCTATTTCCAAGTCAATTTTTACTTTTTATCAGCTTCAATTCTTATATCAGAATCATTTGCCACTTCTTCGGTGGTACCTCTTAAGTGCCTCCTTTTGATTCGTACTGTGAGATAGTTTAGTTTGTTTATTGCCTATTTAATCTCGGTTAATATCGGTTTTGGTGCTAAAATGTTTTTGAATGTTTTTGAAAAGTCAGTTAATAAAGTACTTTCCTTTTTAATTCCGTCTATTATGTGTTTTAACTTGTATAAGTATTTTATATCCCAACCTCTTCTTTAATGATTTTCTTCTCTCTCTATGTTACTTGAAGATCCATTCTATTTCTTTTACATTTCCTTTTCTCACCTTCCTTCCTTGGGTTTTCTTCTGTCTGATTGCATCAACTTTCTAATCCATAACCCTAGACTCATCGCATTGCCTATAAATCCTTTGGTTTTCCCGTTTAAGTTGCTAGGAATTGATTTGAACTACATTTCGTCGTCTCCCAGATTTTTGTCTTTATCTATCTCTCCATCCGTCTGTTTACTTACTTTAAAAGACTACCACTTTGATGTTTTATCATCAGCTATATTCCTTGAATACAATGGTAGACTTCTGGCTACATTCTTTTTGTTTTTCCTAGCAGTTCTAACTCATATTACATTAGATTTGGCCAAACATAAGTATCTGTTTATATTTCTTCCTTACTACTTTCTTCTTTACTGTCCATGCATTTGGTATTTTTCACAATTTATTTTTTCTTTTTAATATTTATTGTCATTTCGTTACTCCCCGCAGAATCCGTGGAGCAGTCCGGTTAAAATATTAGACTAAAGCATTTGTGCATACTCGTGTATGCCTCTCCTATACATGTACCTGTCCTCCTCACCCACTGGCTATCGACTATCTGCCATCTTCAAGTCTCAGAACCGATGCAGGGACCATCCTCAAAATTTGAAGATGGCGTATAGTCAATACGTAGTGTGTGAGGAAGACAAATACATCTATAGCACTTTATAAAACTTGTGCATGTCCTGCTGTTGAAAGCATGCTCTGCACTGGCAATTGAGGCCTTATGGTTGAACAACAACTGCAAAAGGTTGTTAAGCTTACACTAGCTGCCAAGACCTTAAAGTTGTATAAAAGTAATAATCAGTTATATACACAATAACCAAAGTATTATGATAATTAAGTGACTGTGAACGGAGTTCTTATAAATATTTTGTTGATATAATATATTAGTGTTTTGATGAAGATTTTGAGATTACAATCTATCAAATGTATCGGAACGACTCAAACAGAGAGCAGTGAAGTTAAAACAGCGCGTTAAAGAGAAAAAAATAATTTCTTTTCCGCAGTGAAATAATACGGTCGGCAAGCGGTATTAGAGGTTAAAGTAAAATATATTTTAATTAATATACGACGCTCGGTGTGATGGTTGAGTGGTTAAGCATTTGTTGCGTTAACTATATTTGATGTTTTTGTATAATTAAAAATATTTATTACACGTGCTTTAATCACGTTTGGTTATCAGAATTGTTCTTTAAAAACAGTTTTTGATTATACCAACAATTTTTAGTAATATTTTCAGTTAAGTACTAATATCGTGTTTTAAAAATGCAATTTAAATAGGTCAACTCCCGTTTTTTAAATTCTTCTTGTATCTAACAAAATTTGAAAAAGCAAGTTTTGTTTTTATACGCCTCAACTATAAGATATAATTTCTTCTTCCAAAAATTTCATAAAATATACAATTTTGTCGAATATTGCTTAAAGTTTGTTGTTTGAAGTAAGTAATTAGACAAACTAATTTCATTAATAATTATGCAAAATTATAGAGTAATTATCATTTGTCCTTGGTTGCTGTTTATGTACCCTATTATCAAATGAATATGTTAATATTTTGTGAGTGTTATAATTAAAAAAAAAACTATAATTATAATCCACTATAACTTTATTAAATTTTCCCTATTTTAATATAGTACTACAAATTAAAATGTTAGAAATTTACAATAAAACAAATTTTATTGTAATTAAAAATCAGAAAGATAAGATCTATACAATATAAACGCACAAATTCATGTGTGAGCAATCCCCTAATAAATGCTATTCATTTTTAAAATATGCTAAATTTAATACGCTCAATATTTATACTATGTAGGTTATTCTGTAGCAATTATTTTATGATGTTGAAAGTTCCCTTCCTATCTATATTCAAATTCACAAATCATCCAACAAATGATAGTTCCTCCCAAACAAGAATATTAAAATATCCAATATTAGTAGTATTATTCCGATAGTATGTATAAATTACCATCCAAACAACATATTTATCGTAGTAATATTATATAAAAAACAACACAAAAGTCCGATGTGATATGTTGATAAACAAAGCAGACAAAAAAATAACTGGAACAGAATTGATTAATCCCCCGTAACCTAATTAACGCTTTTGTATTTTTCAACAAACCGCTCAATTCGCGTATATGATACGGCCTACATTTCTCGGAATTTTATAACTCGATTACCACAGTGCAAAATCTCCATTTCACGTTTATATTATCAATTATTGATCCCATGACTGTTGTAAACATCCGATATTTATTAATTTAAAACGCGGAACCGTTCTTTGTTTACGAGTGTACATATACAAATTTGCTGCAGCATGGTTGCTGTAGTTACTCAAGTATTAAATCCATAGCAAAAAAAATGAACTAGTTGAAGAAATATAAAGATTTTTTTTCATTATCTGTACTAGGCCACAGTTCTTAATTATTATTGTGCTAATATTACTTGAGTGTTCATTTATTTCTTGCTATTGTCCGTTTTTGTTTTGCTATTATATACTTAGCACACTTTTGAAATTAAAGCTCTGGAATTTACAGATATTACATTTGAAATTAAATTACGTTAGTTCGTCATGTTTAATTTTTAGTGATTAATTTGTTTTATAGTTGTTATAACACAAAAACACATTTTTACAAGCTCCAATATACTGGTCGCCATAACTAAATAACCGAGTAAACATGGATATATATTTTAAAAACATTTTTAGAAAACATTTATTTTATTTTTACTAATAATTAATAAAAAATTCAGAAACTTTAACAATTAACATTTGTGTAAATACTAATAATGCGTCGCTCCTCCCATGTACTAAATAGACCTACTGCCATGATAATTAACTCCCAACACCAATACACCCTGAGTGAACGCGGTGTGTTGTACACTGCAACATTTTCCCCTCTCCAAGTGGTCAAAAATGATCTGATAATTTTGCTCATCAAGCTAGATTATAAAATCGACTAAGCTTAAAAGTTGTACCAACTACTCAGGGTCAGTTTGTAATTTCCTTATTTCAGTGTTATAAACATTTGATCCAAATAATTTAGTAGAATCTGGGTGAGCTTAATTGAATCGAGTTTGAGGACAAAACACGATACATGTTTATTTAATATAGCAAATATAAAACTACAACAATCTTAGTATTCAATTGTCCTCCGAAAGGAATTGTTTTATTGGAGGTCCGGCATCACATACTCTGGAAACTAACAATTTAATACCGGTCTGGCAACTTGGACTAATTTAAATAAGACCTTATCTTAGTCTGACATTGCAGACTACAAAAAAACAATTAAATAATAATTGTCCGGCAACGCAGACAATTATTACGGAGAGATCAGAGGACGTAGAACAGCAATCCTAGTCAAACCATCAGCTGACCACTCAAAAAACCTTACACGCCAACTGTTAAACTGGGGCTAACTCGATTACATTAACTGTTTCTGACCTGAGACTGAAGTCGCCAACTAATCAGAGTAATAGCAGATCTCAATGCTATACTAGACTTCTAACAATTGTTGCAGAAGACTTAAACTCAAAGCATAAAGCTTGGCACAGCAGACTAACAAATGCTAAAGACTAATTACTGTTGAAGCTCAAAAAAAAGGCTATAATATACTAGGGCCATCATTATTTCCAAAGATACTCAGGAAACGTTCTCGACATCGTGTTACTCAAAATCATCGCGGCTCAAACTGTTATTTCGGTCATTAACGACTTAAGCTTAGACTACAGCCTAGTAGTCTTACATCTCTATAGGAAGTGTAAAAAGAAGATGAAGTCTGCCTGCAAGGCAGTCAGGTCCCTGCCTTGCAGACAGACCAGTCAGTTCCCTGTTTTCTTATATCCTAAAAGAAAACATTAGTTCACTAGCTGACATTTAAACAGCTGAAAGAGTTGACAGAGTGGTGATTAAATTCACTAGCCTCATCTCGCTAGCAATAGAAAAGTCTACTAAGACTTTGCCAAAAATTTAATCAAATCACCGCTTCCTTTCATTCATGGCAAAAAAAACCTTAAATACACATTAGAAGGCAAAGCCAAACCATTTGCCTTAAACTCCAATGCACGCTGGTCCATAACAAAGATTTAGATTTGGATAATGTAGAAAAAGTCTACAATAAAGTATAAGTAATAAGTTCAGCCGTCCAGAGTAAGAAATATCACCGCACATCTAAACCCAAATCGGTTCCAAGTCCGGACTGCACCAAGCTCCAATGTTCCTCAAAACAATACGAATGCAATGCTAAGGATGTCGCATTTTCCGTCTTCATAGAAAAGATCTGTTGGAAAAGATTGACTTTTTACACAGAATTACCGCCCAATAAACTTTCTATCAATCCTAAGCAAAGTGACAGAAACTGTAATCTTGGATCACATGTCGGCTGAAAACTTGTTGCTAAATCATCAACAGGGGCTAGCTCAACCCTTCAACTAACCAAAGTGATTGATCAAATCCAAACTATGTTTAATTTGAAACAAGCTACTATCGCCATATTCTTCGACGTTGAATAGACCTTTAATAAATGCAACAAAGTCTACTCCTAAAACTGCAACGTCTCAGGATCAATCCGAGATTCATTTATCTTATTGATTCCTATCTATAAACTAATAAAGTTTAGCGATTGCATTGCAAATCTTTCTCTATCTTCAGCCATCTTATAAATTTTAATAATTCAGACATAAACCTCAAAAAAAAAAAAAAACTCCGACAACGGAGGCTACCTCCGGTGATATTCCACAGCCCCAAATACACGACAAACTAAGCTAAGGAACAAAACGGACACAAAAACAGACCCTAAAGGAGAAAAAACAAGTAGCGGAAGGAACGAAAAGACTTTAAGATCTCCTGAAAATAGAAGGAGATCGAAAGGCAGTACCAGCAGAAATACAGCAAAGATGGCAACAACGAGACTCTTCGGAAAAGCAATAAAGATAAGGACAGTATTTCCGATTTGAATACTACAGCCCTGTCTTGGAGAAGAACAAGCAAAGAGACGGAAGGAAAAACCGCCATAAGAGAAAAAAGCGTTAAAATCCCCGAAAATAAAACCTGCAAAAACAGCTTTATAGAAGAAGATGCTGAATCAAAGCAGCAAAGTAGGAAGTTGTAGTTCACAGAAGCCAATAGAAACGTCCACGGTAAAATTAAGGATTTGGCAAAATAATTAAGCAACGGTTGGAGAAATCTGCAAATGACGCAAGAACTGATATACATATTTGTGTAAGTAAAGACCAGTGCAGCGGTAATCTATTCCTGCTACATCTACCCAAATGTAACAACCGGTCAGTTTGAAAACTTCTTAGCAAAACTTGGCAGAGTTACAAGGCTGCACAACAAAAAAGTAGCAATTTTAATGCAAAATCAGTATTATAGAGCTTCCCAATAGAAAACAGAAAGAGCAGCATAATGACTGAGCGAGTTAGAGCTTTTACATAAACGTCACCCTGTGTACACAGAACATCACCAGGCAAGTCTTGCTAAGGAGCTAAATGCAATTATCCGTAAAGCCTGTAACAACTCCTTCACCTTCACCAGAGTAAGGGTAGATAATGGACAAAGAAAGCAGCTCTACCTACGCTGAACAAAGATCGACCCTCAAAAAAGAACTTAAGGCATAAAAAAAAAATCATAGACTAAGCTATGTGCAGAGGTAGACGACAATTTATACTCTGGCACTAGATATAAAATAGTAACAGGAACATTGGAAACACTCTCCGATAACCTTGTCAGAAGAAAAACAAAGAAGACTCTTGCTTTTTCCACAGCATGCCAAAACCAAATAGCCAGAGAGGCTATAAACGCTGCAGAAATACCTCCGTGCACCTGCAAGTAAAGTAAAGCAAGCAGGTAAGCGGTTGAAACAAATAAAAACTGCAAACTCTAATAGAATACCGCCGTGGGTAACAAAAGTATTTGCCGATAAAAACGCAGAGTTCCGCGCAATGACTTTTAGCGCACTGTTAAAGAAAGGCTCCTTTCCCAAAAAGTAGAAACTGGCAAAGTTGGTTCTAATAAAAAAAACAGCCAAAAGTATCGGTGCAGCAGCCTACAGGCCACTATGCATTCTAAATAGCTTAGAAAAACTCTTTGAACTGATCTTAAATAAGAGACTGCTGGAAGAGCTACTGAGAACCGGTGGACTGTCCCCTGAGCAGTATGGTTTTACGGATAGCATGTCAACGATAGACGCCAGCCAAAAGGTCAAGGGCATAGAAGAAGAAGAAAAAAGAAAAAATAAGTTTGCAGTGTTGCCTTTAACTTGGCTCCATGGTAGAGCATTATTATGGAACTGAAGAGGAAGCAAGTGAGGCCGTATCTTGTCAGACAGATTTGCTACTACCTCCACAACAGAGTAACCCAGGTTAGCAGCAGCGAGTTGCAGATGACCTGCAGGGTACCACAGGGCTCAGTTCTTAGCAGCACTTGCGCGACTGCTGCCCAGTATCGGAAGAGCCAGAGCGGACAGAAGACAGGGTATTAGCTAGGTGGCCAACTCCAACGCGTACTATACGGAACCCCCACGTAAAGCAACTGCATACAAATCCCAAGGTACAGGCAATACATGAGGCAAGCGCGTACCAAACCTTGTCCACTAGGGCCATACAGGTTGTAGCAGGTACCATCCCCATACACCTTATGGTCTTGGAAAGAAAATATACGGAAGACGGTAGCCAGAGCTGAAATTCTGCTAAAGTAAGAAACTAAATGCAAAGAAGCTAATCCCAAAAGTAATTCTATGGGTTACAAAAAAACACGGAAAAGTTGGATACCACCTTACCCAGATCCTGACAGATCACGGCTGCTTTCAAGCCTACCTGAAAAGATGAAAAGAATAAATATAGCGGATAGTGACCGATGCGTATACTGTAACAAAGTGGATACACCCAAACACACTATGTTAGCTCTGACAACCAAAACATAATAGATTATTTGCTCAAAAACAAGGATATATTGAAGATGATTCAAAATCAAGCTACGAAAATCATCAAGAAGAAAGAGCAGAAAGAAAGAGACCGTCAAGCCAAAGCTAGGCAGACAAAAGCCTAGTAAGAAACCTATGCGTATAGGTAAATGAAAAAGTAAAAAATAACCGAAATGGGTAACAGCTGCAACAAAATACTTAACGGTGATTCCACATAGACGTACGATAGTCTAGAGACTTCCATTCCCAAATAAATCGTGCACGAAGTCTTTGGAAGATTTTTCCCCTCCCTCCTTAAGAAGAAAAAAAGGCCTATCTATTGCAGTGGTTTTCTTAGTGCTTAACTAATAAAGTTTAGAAATTACAATTGCAAATCTTTCTCTATCTTCAGCCACTCTTATAAATTTTCATAATTCAGGCCTGTCTATTGCCGTATGATTCTTAGTCATGATAATTTCTTTTTGCCGATTCCTTCACCTGTTTTTTTTTCTTTTTACAACTAGTTCAGGTAAAAGGTAATTGTTGTTCCTTAGCATGTGTCCTAGGTATGCTGTTTTGTATGTTTTTATGGTGTTCCCTTTTGAAGTACTATTGTACTTGTGGTTTGATCGGTCCATACAATTTTAGGAATTCTACGATGCAATGAATTAGAAATGTTAATTAAAAAAAGTATCTTATTCCGTAAATATCTTAATTAGGCCTTAATATACAAACATTTAAGTGCACAAATCAATCACACACAACAATAGCTAGAATTATGCTTAAAACAATATCAGTTTTGTGCCAACCAACATACCGCTAGCTACAAAGGATGCTCGGTTTATCTGAAACTGAAAGCTAGCTACAATAGCCAGGCCCACGGTAAGGCACTTTTTACTCGTCAGCTGACTTTTGCTCCACCCAGAGGCACAACCAACTCTTTCAAGAAGCAATCCTATGCGCAAGTAGTTAGATCAACGCAAAGTGCATCAGCTTAAAATCCACTTGTCCTTCAGCCAAGCTTCTTACCAACTAGATGGCTAAATTTTTTATAGCAATGTTAGATGCTGTGAGACTGGTTCTTTTTGAGACCATGTCACCGTTTATCTTGACATTGCTGAACAGCTTCCTAGTGCTCTTGCAAGTTTCTTACTCCAACAACTAAACTTGTAGACCGTGATTCGGCAAAAGCTGTCTTTATATAGTATACAAACGTGTGTGTCTTTATTTCCAGCTTGTGACTTGTTCTCGCTTTGGAAAGCTCCCGATTTAACTTCTTCTTCTTCAGCCTGTGTTTATCCACTGCTGGACGTAGGCCTCCTTCAAAACATTCCATCGGTGTCGGTCATGTGCGACTTGGTACCACCTTTTCAGTGGTCTTCCTCTGTCACGGATGGTTTTTCTTGGTCTCCATTGTAAAAATCTGTGAACCCATTTATCGGTGTCTGCTCTCGCCACGTAACCTACCCAGCTCTACTTCAGTTCCGGAACTTCTTCGGATATAGTTGATTATTCAAATACCTATCATGTTCTATAAACTTGTAATACCTGCAGTTTAAATACAAGCACTATTTCGCTAAAAATGAAGTTCTGTAAACCAATTACATGTCACTAACACAGGCTGCAAAATGTTCTCAATATATCTATTTGCATAAAAACTTCCCTCTACAAAAACTAGAAAAGACTAATTGACATATACTAAATTTTAATGTTCATCGCTTGACATCTCACTATTCTAGTCGCATCATGAGTCAAAACTGAAGTTAATGTAATTAAAATAATGAGCAAAATTGTCTTTCCCTTCACCACTCAAGCCATCCTGTTCTAAGTCTCAGTCTGTTCTCCCCTTTGAGAAAAAGCGCAAACAAAAAAACCTGCTTCTTGCATAGCAATAATGCGGCTTATTAAAATCAATCAGAACTTGATATTGTGCACAACGTGAAACGCAAATATTTTGCACTGATTTAAGTTCTTAGGAGCATTTATAGTACAAAAATGATCAGTTCTTCATAAACATAAAATCAAGAAAAAACTATCTAATTCAATTTTTGATCATCGACATATTCCATCAAGTTCATCAAACTAAGTATATATAAATTTTAAATAATAATATAATAAGATAAACTATATTTTATGTTAGTGGCAAAGGTAATGATGTATTTAATACAATATATTTATGAGCAGATAAATTTAAAAGTCTTGTAAATATATATCTCCTTCGTATTAGGATATTGAATTTAACATCAAAGAATCTATTTGAAACGATAGAAGTCATATTAATAATATAACATGTCGAATCTATGCAAGGTAAGATTTCCAAAGTAATGTAGGATTAAATTATTCGGAAAAGTCGACTGCCTGGAAAAGAAGATTACATCAAAATGTCGATTACATCTGAACTACTTTTAAGATGTCTGTCTGAACGATATTGAAAATCTACAGGGTAAACAATTTCTTAAATAAGGGTCCCCGAAATTATTGATTTGAATATAATAATCACTATTCAAATCACTTTTACTGAATAATAACTGCATTTATCAATTGCATTAATCATACCTCATTGTCCCGACATACAAAGCGCCAACACGTTCGCTTAATTTGCATCATTGCTGAATAATACACGTTATTAATCGAAGTGAGGGAATTGTAAGTTTGTTGCAGGTTTGACTCGAAGCACTTATATGAAGTACTTACTGCCAGGGATATAAAAGACGTTTACACAGAACTAAGAACTTTATGGGTCTAAATAAGGGCTTTGAAGTAGTATAAATACACTTTGAACAAAATTTACTTCTGCATTGTAACGTGGACGACAGGATTTAATATAATATTTTTTAGAAATTACATGAATTTCATAACTCTAGAGAGCAATAAAATATGTTTGCTTGATCGT
The DNA here is from genome assembly GCA_963932245.1 of Tachinus rufipes. Taxonomy (NCBI): domain Eukaryota; kingdom Metazoa; phylum Arthropoda; class Insecta; order Coleoptera; family Staphylinidae; genus Tachinus; species Tachinus rufipes. Next base: position 84,169,806 of record OZ010744.1, read on the forward strand.
TAAATTTAATATATGGATTATTTTATTTATGTATCGATTCAGTTTGTATGTATAAAAGTTTATAGCATTGTGTTTAAAATTCAAACATAATAATAAAAGCAAGATCGTTTACCAATATTGTAAAAGCGATTTATAACTTTTTCGCTAAGATTTATATATGTGATTCTTGAATATACGTTTTTAAAAGATTAAAGCTTTGTAATAAATTAATACATAAACTTCTTTCGTTTGTTTTTTTTTTATTATACATACTGTTATTGCTAGCGTTATTTATAATAGTTCAGTACTATCCATGGATATACTCGGGTATCTGACTCGCGTTTATAATGTGACGCAAATTATAATACGGCGGCCATTTTGTGTGTGACTTGATAATACTTAACAGATTATATTAAAAACAGCTTACTTTTTATTATTTTTAATTTATAAAACATGCATTGTATGCAATTAACATTGTAAAGTAACAATTAAAATGTTTCGGACGACAATTGGTTAATTGGGTCCGAAGTTAAAACCAAAAATGAGATTATGGCAAATAATTAATATTTTCTACACGGACCTATCAACTTAAGCCAAATTTTGAGTCAACATTATTACACGTATTGTTATTGTTTTACTGCTAAGAAGAAAGTAATATTTAATTTTCAGAATTCTTTTGCAAGCTACTGTTTTATTTACAAAACAATTTTCTTTAAATTTTCACAAAATATCAACATTGTTACCATATAAGTAATGCATATAATGTACACAATGTTAAAACTTATTTTAGTAATTCCACTAGAGGATTTAATTCAGTAAGCTGTAATAAAAATATTATTGCATCATGTAAATGGCTTATATATTTAATGTTCTTTTTTTTTCATATTACTGTACTGCAAAAATCGCTGCATATACAAAGTTTGACTATAATAATAAAATATCAGTAATATGTGTAATAATGTCCAAAAATTTGGCTTAAGTTGGTTTTACCATTTAAAAGATATCAAATGTTTATTAAAAACACATTTTTAGTCTTTGGACCCAATTCACTAATTTTTGTCCAAATTATTTAAATGATTTCTTTTTATTGTTAATAACATACAATGCATGTATTAAATGTTTAAAACTTTAAAATAATAGAATGTAAGATGTTTTTAATATTTGTTTTGTATTACAGTCACATTCAAAATGGCCGCCATAAAATAATTTGCTTTACTATAGAAACGCATCAATATACCGAATCAGGTATCCAGATATATATATCCATGGTACTATCACACATTGTTATTTACAAATATCTCAGAGTGTGTTTAGGTTTTTTACACATCATTCGAGTGAGCAAAGATGTGACAAAGTACACACAGCTGTTGTTGAATTCTATAGTTATAAATTATTGTAAATATTATTTTCTTGTAATTAATATGTGTTTGTGTCTAGACAATAACGAGATTTTTATTATATTATATTAAGTAAGCTACAGGATTATTAATTTTTCAAAGAACAAGCCGGGCCGCACCTGGACCATCTGTGTAATTAGGGAAAACCTCGCCGGAAAGGGTCGTTTTTGTTAATCCCGATTATCCCCTTAATAACATTGTAAATATTGTACATCTGTATATAAATAGTGTGATTTTAAAATAAACAGTTAGTCTAGCTTCTACAAGCAAAATAGCAACATCGTACATTCAATTTTTACTTACGTTCCTTTACCAATTCAAATTACATCGCTTAATAGGAAACAAGTAATTTACGACCACTTGATTAGGCGACGCAACATTTCCACTGTCGAGACGTTGAAAAGAACGCCTTGGCACGAAACATTGGTCCTTCGAACCGGATTGAACCAGAAATTCACGAACACGTTAACCCATGCTTGAAGTAAATATGAAGTTAAAGGAGTTACGTATCAAGCGAGGAATGATAAAATCAAAGTTAACACGGTTTACCGCATTTCTCTACAAATTTGTGAACACCGACGACCCACAGGATCTTGCCACCGCAAAACAGAGGATCGACGGCGCATACGATGAATTCTGCGACATCCATTGCGCTATTCAAATGGAAGAGGAAGAAATCAGTTTTGACGAAGAAATGGCAAATTTTGAATCAAGCTACAACGCCGCAATAAGCAGGGCTACGATTTTGTTAAACAACCTTGCAATAACAAACAAGCCTACGTCGATTACCTTCAACAGCAATCAAGATACAGTGATAAAATTACCACCAATAGCGTTACCAAAATTCACCGGAAATCTTGAAGAATGGTATGGATTCCAAGAATCATTCCGCCAACTGGTTGATACAAATGAAGGAATCACAAACGGACAAAGACTTCATTACTTAAAGTCTTCGCTTACTGGCTGTAACTCCAGCAAACTACGATATAGCTTGGCAACTATTAAAGGAGCGTTACGACAACAAGCGTTTGATTGTACGAGAACATGTCTGCGCTATTCTGGACATCCCCGAATCTAGACGTGAAGTATTAGAAAATCTGTCCAAGTTAGGAAACAGCATTGCCAAACACAATCGAGCGTTGGACGCACTAAACATCAACAAATACGATGCGTTAATGATACATTGCAACATTGCAACCCGAAAAATGGACCCTACAACTACCAAAGAATGGGAAAACTCACTACAAGACAAGGACGCAATACCTACGGTATCCACATTAGTCGAGTTTATCAGCAAAAAGGTTAATACTTTGAAGTCCGTCAATAAAATGATTGGCGAAAACGGATATCAATCCAAAAATAAACATACCAACGGGCACGGGGCAAGAACTACAAATTACGCCGCTACCGCATCTAAATCGACACAAAAGCCACGAATGAAATGTGCTGTGTGCAATATCAGCCACCCTCTATTTCTATGCGAACAATTCAAGAAATTAGCACTTCGACAAAAGATTGACATTGTGAAAAAGCACAAACTATGTATTAACTGCTTTGGAAATAACCACTCGCAAGACAATTGCTACTCCAAACGTAATTGCAATCTATGCAACAAAAGGCATCACACGTTGATACATATCGAGGAAACACCCGCGGAAACGTGTTATCAATCATCAACAATTATAGAAGAAACGCTGTTACCAACTGCTGAAATAAACATTATGAACAGAAATGGTGCACTACAGACATGCCGCGTGCTACTAGATTCGGGCTCCCAATCCAACTTTCTGACGTCCAGCTTGGCAAAAAGGCTTGGATTACCAAGAGAAGCTATTAGCATTGCCATCAGCGGAGTAACATCATCCAGCATAAACGTAAAATGGAAAACAAATGCAAAAATCTACTCTCGAATAAGCAACGATAGTTGGAAAATTACGTTCATGATACTTGACAAGTTAACGGAATCTACCGATGAAATCTTATAAGGGAATAGGCATAAAAACACCCAAACAAATCAAATTGGCAGATCCCAAGTACAATCAATCGGGACGTATCGATGCTATAATTGGGGCGCCCATATTTTGGAAGTTGTTAATGGTGGGACAAGTGAAATCAAATGGGTAATATTACCAAAAGACGAAGGTGGTCTGGATAATTTCCGGGCCATTAAAACAAGACGTAGAAAACTCAATAACATCTTACCACATCAGCTTAAACCTGGATAAAAAATAGAAAAGTTCTGAAGAATGGAAGAAGTGTTTCATAAATATCAAACAAAAAATCAAAAAATCTGCGAAGATCACTACCGAGCAAACACTAGGCGAGACATATCAGGAAGATTTATTGTAAAACTGCCCATTAAAGATGATGCTCCAATCCTCGGTAGTTCGTATGATATTGCTGTAAAACGTTTTACGCACTTGGAAAAAAGACTTGGTGCTGACAAAAACCTAAAGAATCAATACAGCGAGTTTATTAACGAGTATATAGAACTTGGCCACATGAAGGAAATATAAGAAACAAGCACATCAGCCACACCATATTACCTGCCACATCACCCGGTGATAAAGGAAAATAACTTGACAACAAAGCTACGAGTAGTCTTTGATGCATCTTGCAAAACATCAAACGGAGTATTGTTGAATGACATCTTGCATACTGGCCCGACTATACAGCAAGACCTTTCACAATAATTGCAAGATTTAGAACATTTGAAGTCGTGATCACAGCGGACATCCAAAAAATGTATCGCCAAATTAAAATAGAACCTTCACAAACGTATCTACAGAGAATTCTATGGAGGAGCGATCCAAACGCAAAATTAAAAATCTTCGAACTTAGCACCGTTACGTATGGCACCGCTCCTGCTTCATTTCTTGCCATAAAATGCTTAGACGAGTTGGCCAAACAAGAATGTAAAACATTTTTGACGGCATCAGCAATAGCGCGTAGAGATTTCTACGTCGATGATCTCATCACAGGAGCAATATGAAGAAAACAGAACAATACGTGAGGAACTACCATTGCTCTTGGAAAAAGGCGTATTTAAACTACATAAATGGGCATCAAATAACCCTGCAATTTTGGCAACGCCAGATCCACGTGAAACTTGTAGTGGAATGACTGTAGAAAAGAACGAAATCATTAAAACCTTGGGGTTGTATTGGAGCGCAACAAAGGACTCTCTCACATACGTACAACCTGCATCGTCAAGCACAAGCCGACCGGTGACCAAACGGACCATTCTATCAGACATCGCCAGCATATTTGATCCCCTAAGACTTATCGGACCCGTAAATATAAAGGCAAAAATTATAATGCAGCAATTGTGGAAATTAAAAATAGGATGGGACGAATCTCTGCCCATGTCTATGCACACTCAATGGTCTCAATATTTAAATAACATACGTAATATAAGCGCCATAACAATCCCATGAAAAGTCGTCAACTGGAAAAACCTAATGGAACGGACCTTCTTGGTTACTTAAGGAAAGCGTTGACTGGCCTAAATTAAAAAAGAATAAAGAAGACTATAACGAAATCCCAGAGATAAAACAACCCCGTAATGAATGTTTGGTTACCACCCTCGAACACACATTTAGCAAAGACCTGTTTAATCAATTCTCTATACTAACTATAATCGTTTACTGCGAGTCCTAGCGTATGTACGAAGATTTATACACAACTGTGCAAGAAGAGAAAAAAAGACGGATTTCTGAAGCCAACCGAGCTACTAGACGCCGAACAAAACCTAATTCAAATGGAGCAGGCAAGACACGTTGGAGAAGAAATAAAAGATTTGATGGCGGGGCGTCATGTCAGGAAAAGCAGCAAATTGTTATGCCTCAACCCGTTCATTATAAATGGCCTAATTCATGTAGGAGGAAGATTAAAGAACTCTTTGCTACCATTTCAACACAAACACCCGTTGGTTCTACCTCACGGCCGCTTAACAAACCTGTTAATAAAATCGGAACACGAAAGACCACAGTTAACATTGGCGGCTATTAGAAAGCGGAACTGGCCAATATCAGAAAGAAGCGTAGTCAGGCAAGTCTTAAAAAGATGCATCAAATGCTTCAGAACAACACCCAGTGTGTTTAAAACACAACTGATGGGTGACCTACCGCAAACAAGAATTTAACCCTCCAGACCTTTCATGGTAATTCTATTCTATTCTAACAGGAGTCGATTACTGTGGACCATTTACAATCAAATCTGGAAATCGGCGCTCAAAAGTTCACACAAAGGCGTATGTAGCAGTCTTTGTTTGCTTTTCTACGAAAGCAGTGCATATGGAAGTTGTTTCCAATCTAACAACGGAAGCCTTCTTAGCTACCCTCGAAAGATTTATTGCTAGAAGGGGAATGGTGAGCGACATACATAGCGACAATGGTACAAATTTCGTCGGAGCCAAAAACGAAATGCAGAAAATATATCAATTGATAAAAGATTCAGAAGAAGGCATTATGGATCGACTCAACGGCAAAAGAATCAAATGGCACTTTATAGCCCCACAAGCTCCTAATTTTGGCGGGCAATGGGAATCTGCAGTAAAATCTGCAAAAACGCACATGCGGAGGGTAATAGGCGACAAAAAATTAACCTTTGAAGAAGTAACCACATTCATATGCCAAATAGAAGCTGTCCTCAACTCCCGGCCACTGGGTCCGCTATCAAACGATCCAAATGACCTTGCCTATCTGACACCTGGGCATTTTTTAGTCGGCGACGCACTCACTGCATTGCCTCAACTAAGCCTTTTAAAGTTACCAGACAACAGAATTTCACGTTGGCAACATGTGGAAAAAATGCGACAGCATTTTTGGAAAAGATGGTCATCGGAATATCTGCATACTCTACAACAACGGCCAAAGGAAAAATCCAGACAATCTCCATCCCTAGAAATTGGTCAGATAGTAATAATAAAAGAAAACAACGCACCCCCGCTTCACTGGAAGTTAGGCTGTATCGAGGATGTATTTCCTGGCAAGGACGGGGTCGTCAGAACGGCAACTATACGAACAGCAACGGACATCATAAAACAAGCGGTAACCAAAATATGTCCAATGCCGCTCTAACAAATTTTGAAAGGAAACCTTTCAAGGGGGGTGGCATGTTGAATTCTATAGTTATAAATTATTGTAAATATTATTTTCTTGTAATTAATATGTGTTTGTGTCTAGACAATAACGAGATTATTATTATATTATATCAAGTAGGCTACAGGATTGTTAATTTTTCAAAGAACAAGCCGGGCCGCACCTGGACCATCTGTGTAATTAGGGAAAACCTCGCCGGAAAAAGTCGTTTTTGTTAATCCCGATTATCCCCTTAATAACATTGTAAATATTGTACATCTGTATATAAATAGTGTGATTTTAAAATAAACAGTTAGTCTAGCTTCGACAATCAAAATAGCAACATCGTACATTCGATTTTTACTTACGTTCCTTTACCAATTCAAATTACATCGCTTAATAGGAAACAAGTGATTTACGACCACTTGATTAGGCGACGCAACATTTCCACTGTCGAGACGTTGAAAAGAACGCCTTGGCACGAAACAGCTGTCTTAGGTTATTCACACATAAACCGATGAAACCTTGGAGCTTTGAAAATAAAGTACATTGTCTTGAGGTCATCAAGGTACTCAACCACTAAAGAATAATAAGTATGCTGACAGAATTGAGGTTGCACATTAGAAAGTACGTAAGTACGTAAAAGCCGTTGAAAGCATGCTGTGCACTGGCATTTGAAGCCTTGTGATTGCACAACTGCAAAAGATTGTTAAGCTTACACTGGCAGATGTGACCTTAAGATTATATGCACTGCCACAAATGTTGTGTTAATTAAGTGACTGTGAGCGGAGTTTTTTTTATAAATACTTTAGTGTAATCGCTTCATGATAATATTATAATTACTATTAAGTTGTAATTAATATTTATGTGCAGATTCAATTCAATTCAAGAACGCGTGTAAGATAGAAATCCGTAGATGTTAAATAATACAATAGGAGCAAAAGCACAGTACTAGATTAGTGGTTGCTAGTTGCACATGTTTTATTGATTATCCACGCAATTATACAGGAAAAAATATCCATCATAGCATAAAATTCATATGTACTTCAGCAGAATATCGCAATACAAAAAGATAAAATTTGTTTGCAATCGCCTACTGGACAAATCATGCCCAAATTGAATAACAAAAAACATAATTTTCTTACAAACCTCAAAAATCCCGACAAGATCAAGTTCAACAACTCCCGCAAACTCCAACTCCTCCATTATAAAATGTTTCCCTGTAGAAACATAAAACTAGCAGCTCGTTCATATAGCAACTAAAAACAATGTAATGTCCGTTTCAAAAACACAAAACCTAAAAACGCTGCGAAGTTCACTAATAAGTATCCAAAACTCGAATGTTGACACATTAAACAGGTTGCAAAAATAAATTCCGTCGACAGTTAAAATCCCTTGTATAAAAGAAGATGACTTTTAATGTTTGTAACAAAGCGTCAAATGTAAAGCTGCGCGCGCATCACCCCAGCGACAATGTGTCAGAACACGCTTCCGCTCTTGACACGCTCCGCTTTCCCGCCTACAAACACTGATAAGTATATAAACCGCTCAAGTTTCAAGCGGAGAGGCAGTCACTCACCTCAAACCCATATCGGCACCAGGTCCCGATGGCAATCCAAACAAAACTTTAAGTGCATTTTTCACAAGCATGTAATATTCCTCACAAACAATACAAATGCAATGCTAAAAACGCCGCATTTTCCATTTTCATAAAAAAAGTCATTCCTCTCAAAGATTGGAAAAGATAGACATTTTCCAAAAATTACTGCCCAATTAGTCCTTTATCGACCCTAAGTAAGATAGCAGAAACTGTATACTTACATAGAATCCAAAATCACTCCTGTTTCCAAATCCCAAATATGGCTTTAGATATAGGCTCTCCATAACCCATTACCAGAGATACAGATCAAATAAAAACTGGTTTTAGTATAAAAAAAAACCACAAGTGTCATACTCTTCGATAATATAAGTGTCTTTGATAAGGCTTCGCACCTAGGTCTATTCTTGAAACTCCTACGTTTTAGATTCAATCTGAGATTGATAAAACTTATTGTTTCCTATCTAAAAGAAAGGACACTAGTCGAAAGCTGTTTGGACACGTGTCTAACTCCCATACAATCAAGACTACCTCCGCTCAATACGCTGACAATTGTCGATGTACACATCAAGCCATCTAAAAACAATCAGGTGGAGGGTAAAAATTTACCCTGAGAAGAGCAATAGTATACTTTTCTCTAAGAATTATCTGCTAACTCACAAAAACGTGTATCTCAATGACGCTCCAACTCCATAAATGGGTACTGCAAAATACTTAGAAATAGACTAGATAGAAGCTTAACTTTCAGATTGCACTTGGCCAAGATAGCAAGCAATTTACTAACTCCGCTACTTCAAAGCAAGACTTTGAGAAAAATTATTAAAGCACCTTTCTAACCCCCAAATAAAAACTGATAAAAACTTACCGCATCGAATAGCAAAAAACTTCTTCGCTAAAATCGCTAATCACTCAGATCCTAAGTTATCTCGTCTTGCCAAACAAGACAAACAGATTCCAAAACACAGCAACCAATCAACATGCTTTCAGTTTAAGGAATTTAGTGGTTCTTCAACCACCACACAAAATCAACGCCGGTAGGCGCTAGCATACTTTTAGAAAATTTAACAATTTCAAGGACATATCCAAAAAATCATTCCAATTATCCAAACATCAAACCCGAAAATTAGCAAAAGCACAACCAGGACTGTTATTTGTGCTTAAAGTAAAAAGCAAGTAAAACCGTCGTAAAAAAACCTTCTATAGAGTTTTCTTCACTTCAATATTCGTAATCTTCAACAATGATTGACATCACAGTTCCTACAACTACTAATTTTCCGATTTATCCACAACATACAAATACTATTTCATAAAAGCCAATTTATCCGACTTGTATACTAGTGTATGCTGAAACAGATGATGTATGCTACAAAAAAATTTATAAAATATTATCAAACATATTAGTTAGACATAATCCAAAGTCAATTCCATGTAAGTCGTCGTCTAGATATCCTTAGTGAGTTGGCACTGAATTATGTAAACTACTTAGCAAGAAAAAGCATTATCAGAAATATACATCAAATTAATTAAAACAGCTGAGAAAAAATTCAAGAGCGATCTAAATCAAATTTTATTCTACAACTGTCTCCCTATCTTCAATACAATATCTTAAATCCGATCGGCGTCGCAGAAAAGTTAGGATATAGTCCTTTCAAAGTAGATATTTTTAAGACAAATTTTACCCACAGCTTAGCGACCTCTATACTTAAGTTGGACTGTCTGAAGACTATGCATTTTGGCCAAAAATTATCTCTATTTAGTTGTAGAGCAAAAAATGTCCAATTAATTTAAATTTTCCGTTTTTACGCTAGAAGGCGCGAAAACAAAGTATATATTTTATTTTTGTGCAAAAATATGCATTTTGGTAAAAATTACAAGGGATCAAAGCTGTATAGCAGAAAATTTCCTATTGATATTGGCTATTTTAATTTTTCAATAGTGAGCATTTTCCGCTAAAAAATGTTGAAAAATGTCGCAAATTGTGACGTTTTGCTGATTTTTTGGATTTTCAACTAAAACTATGCATTTTTTGGAAAAAATTATAAGAGACCAAAGTTTTAGAACAAAAAATTTCCGATCAATATAGAGCGCGCAAAATCGTGACATTTACTATTTTCCGCGTCCGCTAGCGGAAAAACAAAAAATTCAAATAACCTTTACCGATTAAAAATTTTCCGCTCTACAACTTTTAATAAAAGTAATTTTTGACCAAAATGCATAGATTTCGCTAAAAATGCAAAAAACCATTCAAAAACGCAAAACATCATACATATATCTGAATTACTCCAAAACCACCCTTTTTCATGCGTGCGCTAGATGAAAATAGTCTTCAGACAGTCTAAATACACCTAATTATACAGGTCGCTAAGCTGTGGGTCAAATTTCTCTAAAACGTCAAAATTGAAAGGACTAGTAGTATCAATAGAAAAAGCAAAAAATTAAGTTTTGTTGGAAATAAGAAAAGTGTTTATCCGCAAAAATGGTTCCGTCATCGCTGCACAACAAGCGTTCCGCATCCAATTTGAAATTTCTTTTAATCAAAAAGCTCCAAACCATTTGTTTTGTGAGTAAATAAACTACAGAGAAAGTGGATATTTTATCAAGAAAGAATGTGGACGTCTACAGACAACTCAAACACGCACATTCAGCTATACAAAATAATTCTTAAACAGAAATTGTTAGACCGTGGTTGGAACAATCGTGTTGATGCATGTAAAAACATTGAAAATTTACCCCAAAAAATGTTTCAGTAACAAGACACATTTCCACTTGTGTGGACAGGTAACTAAGCAAAACTTCCGGTACTGGTGTGACGCCAACCTGATACACAAAAAATGCTTATCCATTTTTGAAGAAGGCAATTTTTAAACAATGACCCTATATTATATGTTGTGGAAAAACCTATTCCTGTACAGGATTTCTCAGTGTCACATTTGACCGTGCTTTGACTTTGCGTACCCAAATACTTCATGGGAAGTGGATTAAAAAAATATGCTACTTTTGCATGAAGCTTTAGTGCGTTCAAAACTAAATTGTGGCTCTATAATCTAAGCAACTGCAGCTCCATCCACATTACGTATTGTTGATCCTGTCTACTTACAAAAATTCGTTTAGCAAGTGGCGTATATCGCAATGCCTTATTGCTTGTGTTTTGTGCAAGGCGGCAGAACCATCACTTTGTTTTCGACGATGATCAAGACTGTTAGATAACTTAAGCTAAACGCTTACATCCGACGTTTTATACATCAGAATAAGGTCGCAAAAGCCAATTGCTGTAAGAAATTGCAGTACACGAGAACTGGATTTCCAACATCCTAACGTCTACCAACTTACTGCCACAATCCTCCTTAGGCGTTTCATCGTCCAAGGTTAAATACAGCATTATCAAGAATAGGCAAAACATCAACTTTACCAGTTAAATATCGAATTAAATTTGCAAAAATTCAATCAAACTACGTAAATGCCACTTGGGACTTTTATCATTGGCTCAAAAAGTAACGACGGTGTAGGTTCTGGTAGGTGAGCTGCAGTTAACATTTAGCTTGCTATGTGTTAGCAGTGTTTATACTGCAAAATTGTATGCTAAAGGGTAGACCATGTAACGTTTGGAATTTGAAACACCGTTTATTTTGTTTTTCAAAGATATAATGACATTTATGAGTTGACAGAAATTTAGTTTTACGTTTGACATTTACGAAATGGAACGCTTTACACTTGAACAAAGTTGGAAAATAATAAAAACTTACTTCCAAAGTGATGAAGTCTTCTACTCAAACGGTAAGAAATTTACGAAACAAATTTGATAGAAAAGAAGTGCCTTCAACGCAGTTTGTGGACCAATTTGTAAAGCGAGTTCGCAAAACTAGATCGTTAGTGGATGAAACAACACGTTCACGTTCTCGTCCAGTGCGCTCAGCCGAAAAAAATAATGCTGTTGTTCCAAGTGTGAGTAAACATGAAACAACTCGTCATCGTTCTCAGGAACTGAACATTTCTCACACTTCTCTGAGGCGAATTTTGCATAAAGACCTCGGTTTAAAAAATTACAAAGTTCAATTAGTCCATAAAATTAAGCCTCATGACAATCAGATGCGTTTTCGATTCGCCCAATGAGCATTTTTATATAAAAAAAGTGTTTTCTGATAAAGCTTAATTTCATCTCAGAGGCTATGTCAATGAGCAAAATTGTAGCATTTAGAGATCAAAGAATCCACACAAGACTATTGAACACCCTATGCATCCACAACAAGTAACCGTTTAGTGTGGTTTTTGGTCCGGCGGCATTATTAGGCCATTTTTCTACGAAAATTAGCAATAAGTCGCCGTTACCGGCAATAGCAAACGTTACTGTGCCATGATAAACATTTTTTTTTTCAAAAATTGAAGAGTATAAAATGGATGACATTTGGTTTCAACAGTACGGGGCCACTTGCAATACAGCCAACTTAACTATCAATCTTTTGCGGACTGTGTTTAGAAATCAAATAAACAGCCAAAACGCTGATAACAATTGGCCTCCTAGACGCTGTAATTTGTACAGAGACCTTAAGGATAAGTGTTACCCTAACCATCCAGAGACAATTCATGTCTTGAAACACAAAATCGAAGTTGCCATTCATGCGATTAAAGCCCAAACAAAAAATAAAAACGTCTAAACTTTCTAATAAACTCATAATTTTGAAAAAAAAAAATCATTAGTGTTTTATGTATAGCTGATTCAAATTCCAAAAGTGAGATGGCCCACCCTTTATATATCAGGCACTTCTTTACATCCATAAGTATAGGTAGAGGAGTGATTTGATATTCAAGCTATAATGTACTAAAAGCGTTATTACACCGTGGAGTTCGTCAGTATTGATAGTCTTTTTAGGCTAATATGCCAAAAATCTAAACTTGCTTCGAGGTCATATTAATAGCTTGTTTGTAGAGATGTGAATTGTCAGATCCCACTAGACAGTTTAAACTTCCATGTACCAAGACTAGCAGCCAAAAACCCACCAATATTTACTTGTTTTGGGTCGCCCAGTAATTTAGGACAAAATACACCAATGAACAGAGTGATAAATGCTGTACCAACCGATTAATCAATAATTTTTGTTTATTCTTAACTCATAACTACACTATGTAATTATATCATAATCATTTCTTTTTTTTACTTTGTATCTCTGTATATTATGTACATGTTAAAATAATAATTTAACAAATAAGTAAATTAAAAAAAAAAGCAATCCATTATCACATTTAACTCACCAAGAAGACAAGGAAACAGAGTCTACAGCAATTGACCGAGAAGAGAAAGAATGACCACTGCTATCAGATCTGACAGTGTCGAGTTGCTAAACCCTCTAGTCAATAAGTGTTTATGTCAAAATCACAAATAAACAAACCGAATCATTTATATTAATTCGCAATTCAAACTAATATTTATTCAAACAACAATGTACATTTTTTGTATTTATTCAAATAAGTGTAAATGCAGCGATGAACAAGGAACTTGTTCCATGTCACTAATTGCAGTTGCCGTGTTAGAAAATTAAGTTGGATGTTAATAACTGAATTGTTTCCGCGTTTTAGTGCAAACTATTGCCGCAGTTCTGAATAATTTAATTAAATGTCACGGCGCTCTATTTAATGATCCAGGATTTCGATTCGAGGCAAAATAAATCGACCGAGAACGATAAATTAACATTAAAAGCATGCTACTAACAATAGCATTCACCAAGTTTACAATTATTTTCATTATTCTTGATACAATTTATTTCGTGGGACACATTCACATCGAATCTACTAAAAGTAATGATGTGAACCCGTGGTATTTTCTAACAAAAAAATAGCGAATTTTTCTACTCTCCCCTAGTAGCTCTTTCGAGCACAATCTAAATTTTAAATCTGCGCTGATAAAACGTTGTACATAAATTTCGATATTTCAAACATTGTTAGTATAAACCACAGTTTGCTGATAAGGGGTATAAATTACAGGTTACAGTGTGCGGAATACGTCATGCAATTCGGGAACTCTTTAGCAACGTACCGTTTGCGTGTTTAATGTGGCAGTTGAAGCTTCTTGCTAATCGGATCATATCCTGTACAAACGTTTTTTAATACAATATAATACGTATATAAATTACGTTTAATAAGACTTCCTTATTACAATTATAGCCGATTTAAAATTATAAAAAGGAAATTATACCCCAGAAAAGGACGACAATTTAAAATTACATAGAGAAAATATGCCACTTATAATTTAAAATTAGAAAGAAGTCATCTAAAGTAGATTTAAAATCTTTAAAATATTGTAATGATGCAATAAAATAATAAAAAAGGTTCGCTCATTCTTAAAAATACTGGAACATCTAAAACTACAATTTGCTTCCAAAACAGTAATCTGATACACAATCCACATAACTTAATGCTTTTATTGATTCTATCTAAAAGTAAACTTTTATTGAAATTGTAATAACAGTTTAGAATTGAGCAACATATTCAAACAGAAATATAAATGCATCTTAAAAAAATAGAAAAAAAAACGGGTGGTTATTTATAGTTTATTGGTAATATTACCAGCCAATTTGGTATCAATCGCTTTTACCAAAAATCTTCCCAAAATTGAATTTTTGATCTCAGACTTAAAAAAAAACCTAATGACGATGTAGACTGCAGGGCTTCGAACCGTTATTTTTTTCGTTACGGTTTTCGAAGTCGGTTCGATAAAAAAAAATCGGTTTAGTTCCGGTTTTTGTTCCGCCAAAAATAACGATTTTTTTCCGGTTTTCAGTTCGGTTCCGGTTCGAAGCCCTGGCAGACTGTAAGACTTTTCCAAATGTCAAATCATCCCGATTAAAAATGTTCTAAAAAAAATTAAAATAAAAGTAGTCTATTTAGAAAGAGTTGAGGAGATATCCCAAACAACTTAAAAAAGACAACAAATAGATGCCATGCAGTTCACTTGTACGTTAGTTACCCGGCGCAATCGCAACTACAATTCAATTACGTTACGTTTATTTCTTCTAAACTTGGTAGATCTTTTCGGTCTATGCTCTTCCGATTGACCTTACTGCCCCTCTAGCCAAGATTTTTTAATTTTTATTATGTGGTTGCCTTATAAAAACCAAAGTAATGTAATAATTTGTAGTTTTATTACTAAAGTAAAATTCGCAGTAAACTCCGGTATGCATATACAAATTAATGAGATACTTCTTCGCGTTTTACCAATCGGCTGCCAAACATTGTTCCATCACTTACAGCCAAAAAAACTGATGCCAACACAAAACGACCTAGAACTGTCCATCAACAATAAACCTATGGTAGTAAAAGAAAGGGGTTGCTCGGTGCACCTCCCACCACTTTTTGCACCCTCCAAAATTATTTTTCAAGGTCAAAAACAATGACCACTCCCACATTTCAATATCATGACTACATAATTTCAAGGTCATAAAAAGTTGTGGGAGGTGCACCAAGCAGCCCCTTTCAATTACTACCATGAGCAATAGTATATCGTTGAGGGCCAGTTCTTGGTCGCCTTGCGTTGACACCAGTTATTTAATTTTGAAGTGATGCATCAACAGCAGCCAATTTTTCAAAGTTTACTATACTTATAATAATCTACGGTTTAGTTTGTATTTGGCATTTGTTTATTTTGTCAAAACAGGAAAAACAATTAAATATATTACGTTAACTTTGCACATATGCATTACTTTTTGTGCCCCCTTTTTTTACTACTGCCCATGATGACCGTTTTATAATGTTACAAAGTTTGCAAAATTGTCATTCTACAGCTGTAGAAATCAGAGATAATCTTCATCGCAGCCAAAATGTGTCCATCAGCAAGCGCAGTAGCGCGACCAGAAAGACAATAGAAAGCAAGTTTTATTGACAGAATCCAGGTTTTCTTTCTGATCTCCTGAAGAGTACGACCTAGAGAATGCTACCAAAGAAGTTTATTTCATAATATATAAACTGAAATTTCTACATACATAGTTGTACAAGGTTCCAAAAAGCTCCCCGATAGCTGTCTGGTATTTTAAATAAGATTAATTAAAAAAAACTTGTTACCACGCAAATTGGAAACATACTAACCAAACTCACGCCAACAAATGCAAACAAGTCTACTACTGCACACTTGTTCACTGCCCCGAATCACCACTAGAAACATACCTGATCCCAAACAATCTTATATCACATTGAGACTAGACACAATTAGCAAACCATCTTTGATTATAACCTTCAAGATTAACATCCAACAGCAGCTTTACCGATTCCCGAACTTGTAAAGGTTAAACTGCAAAATGGGTATAACACAATCCTCGATTGTCTGACAACTTACACATAATCTGACACACCGCTTTATGTTTCGATACAACCCTTTCCGCTAAACTTCTGTTTTAAAAACTAACAAAGTTTTGTACAAACCTAAATAATCAAGTGCATACGCCACAATAGTTTCACAAATCAATACATTAGAAACGCATAGTAAAGACGCGATGCCAATAAAGCAAATTATTAAGAAATCGACCCTCATCAATAACGTTCTTTCCTTAACCTAACATGGCATCCTGTTTTTGCAAAAAATCAAAATCTTTTAGCTTAACCATATCAGATTTAAGTAGACCAATAATCGGCTTTGTCTACAGAATTTAATTAATTTAAGAAATTCTGCACATTATTTTTTATAAACTTTATGCAAGAACTGAGTAGTCCCAGCCAGTCAGCAAACCCAACATTTTCATACCTAAAATATCAATCTTCGGGTACCAATTTTTGTTCATGATGAACATGGGTCAACACATAATTCACTTACTGCAAAGAGTCTATGACTACTTGACTGTTTATCGTATAGGGTGAAATTCAAACATTATGAAACAAGTACCAATAAACGACGATCGCAGCAATTGTTCAGTGGTAGTTATCTCAAACAACTAAATCTGCAAAAGAATCAATATTCCTAAGAACAATCTGAAGTTTGATGACCAAATAATTCTACTGCAAAAAACTACCAGTTTCTTAAATTATTATCTGTATTTCATAATAAGTTAATTATTAAAGCAAACAATTGAGTTCTAAATGTACTACAAGCCACTTGAAGGTCTTCTACTTATTCCAGAAATCCATATACAAACATTTTGATACTCAATTTACTGTGACATGCATCTATGTCAATAAAAAACTTATGTATGTATGTTTAGTCATAAATCGCTTCCATTTGGAAAATATTACAAAACTATACCTAACTGGATTGCTTATCAGGGTTCAAAGATTTGGACGTTTTTTGAGCTAAGAGAAGATATTTGGCGACACAACATGTGTTCTTGTCAAAAACAAAACATAAACACAAGGTAGTTGTTAGAATCCACGACAGCTACCCATAAAACCGGGGCTAACCTATCCTATGCTTTGGTACCAAAAACCATTAGCCGAATAAAAAGCCATCCCCAAAAATTATGTAGAGTAGTGGTACCCCGTAAGAGCCCACAATAAAGACTCATCCAACGTTGCCCAGAAATCTTGGTACATGAGTACTGTGTTGCAGGAGGTATTTGTTATGAGCACTCACCACAGAATACAAATTTACCTTACGGCTGTATCCTCTTAAACTAGGTGCAATCCCAAAATGTTGGGCAAAGAATGAAACACTTAGATTGCGTAAGGTACAGATGAAACAAGTTACCTAGAGGAATACTTATCACACGTAACTTTTGTCAATATGAGTACTGAGAAAGAGTAAGGTCTCCAACAGGTGGCTGCCGTTGCCTGCTCGTATGGCGTTGGCCGATCTTTAGTAGTTGTGTATCATATTTATTCCTACATTGTAAACAGCATCTAAGATTTTATTAAACCAAACATTTTGTGCGAATGAGTATACAGTGCAACCGTAGTCAATTCTGGATAGAACCCAAATTTTGTTTCTTTTTTCGCATCCCAGTTTATTTTGGCTAGGCACTCAATTACGTTCAGAATTCTCTTAAAACGCGTAATTAGTTCATCTATGTGTTTGAAAGGAGAGAATCCAATCAAACACAAACCCTAAGAAACGCTTTAACGCACGCAATTTTCGTAGTTTGCAAAAAAAAAACAAAGAATGAAGTCGTCTAAGACGATAAAATTGCACGCAAAAAGTTTTAGCCAATGTTAAGCAAAAATCCCTTGACTCAGCAACTTTGGTCTGAAGTTGATGTCAACATCAACATACAAACACCTTTTAACCATTTAACTACTGAAGCTGCAATGTTGTTGACTATTATAGCAAAAGAAGATGATCGATCCTCACGAAACACTGTTCTCTAAACATTGAGTCTTGGTAACTTTAAATTTTTGTTCTGGCATAAAAAACTACACAATCAATGGCAGACAACCTCTAAGTACAGCTTTAAAAAAATTCTATATCTCACGTCATATCGTACGTCTCTTCCAGATTCAGTCATAGAAATTGATCAATAACTGTTAGCATTGAAAGTAGATCAAGTTGTTCGTGAGTGTGAAAAAGAACCTTGAATAGGAGAAAATACACTCTGCATATATGAACCCTTTTCCACCGTCTCCTCAGCCCCAAGCCGGTGCGGAATACCATAGTTAAAGCCTGGGGAACAGCCCTCGCTAACAAAAGAACAACTTCAGTCAAAATCAAAGGTATGGGCCTATAGGTAAGCTCTCTACATTTGAAGTGTTTGGAATACCGGTAAAAAAGCATGACAAGTGCATACCTAACTTGAGGTGTAATAAGAACGGTTAAGCATGTAGGTTAAGCTTCTGCCCCGCTAAAGGAGTTATATCACAGAACTCCCCCCCCGCGCAGAAGTAAGGGTCATGACAGTTAACCACAATGCCCTCCCCTTGAACCACGGCATTCCAAAATCAAAACTTCAAAAATGCAAACACAATCGGCTCCAGAAATGTTCAAAATAGCAAAAAAGCCAAATCCTACTCGACTTCTTCTTCAATAGAAAGATAAGCATCCCAAACTGCATCACACCGCTACTCAAATACAAAATGCCGGAATAATTACCTTTAATATGCCAAGAAGATAGTCAGAAATCTAAACTAAGACTATCCAGAAATAAACTAACAACTAGTGCCAACGTCATCATACCACCCATAAGAGCAAACCTAAAATCAGACAAGACTAATACACCAAACTCAACAGTTAACTAGAATCTTCCTAAGCGGAAAGCAAACACTACTTAAACAATATACCCAAACAAGAGCCAAAAAAAGATATTTTGCAACACAAGTTTCTTAACAAAAACAAAATAAGCCACAACATTCCAACACAAAAACTTAAGATGCCAAACACAATTAGGTCCAAAGAAATTAAAAATAGCAAAAAGCTCAAACCCGGCTCGGCTTTTGATTATGAATCGTTAAGCCTCCAGAGTTGCATAGCACCAGTACTCAAACCCAAAACTTTACACATAATCAGCTTTGATATGACAAGACATCTAACCCAGACTACACACAAACTAATAACTAGTGCCAACGTCATATTACAACCATTCTCTAAAATTAATTGAGATCTACCTAAGCAGAAGGCACTACTTAAACAGTAGATCCAGATGCCCGCTACTACCGATAGTGAAGCCGAGAAGGTGCAACAAATGCTACCGAGTAGGACACATAAAGAAAGACTGCACTTCTGAGGACGGTACAAAAACCTGCCACAAGTGCGGGGGAACAGGGCACATAGCCAGCAAGTGCAAAAATGACGCTAAATGCTACCTGTGTAAGGAAGAAGGACATAGAACTGAGTCTACGAGATGCCCAAAGTACAGGGCCTTGATCCGAGAAACAAGGAGGAAGGGAAAAGAGGAAGTAAAACCCACAACATGCTAATACAAATACTGCAGGTAAATGTAGGCAGATGCTGAAGCAAAGGTGCCAAGAAAGAAACATAGATGTGGCAATAGTATCAGAGCCAAACAAGTACATGGCCAGAAATAGCCAGAGATGGCTGCTAGACAGAAGAGAAAATGCAGCACTCTACATCCCCCACAAAAAAACAGCGGCAAATGTTGATGTAAGAGACGGATACGTAGGAGCACAAATAGAGGGTATATGGATGTACTCATGCTACATAAGTCCAAAAGCAACAGAACAGAACATGCGAATTTACCAGGATACAATAGAAAACTCCACAAATCAGAAAAAGAAAAACTTGCTGGTTGCAGGAGACTTCAATGCGAAAGCATATGGCTGGGGCGCCAGAGTAGAAGACAAGAAGGGCACAACCCTGATGGAATGGGCGGCGGAAAAGGACTTCTGCATCCTAAATAGAGGAAACATCCCTACTTTCGAAAGGAAAAGGGGATCTTCCAATATCGACATATCAATCTGCACAGAAGACATAGCCAGAAGGACCAAGGCATGGCAAGTAAGCAGCGAAGAAAATCTCAGCCTACACAATAGTATATACATTGAAATCAACGCAGACAAAAGCGGACAAAGAGGATACAAGAAGCGCAAAACGGGATGGCACTACGACAAAGAGAAAGACGATCTCTTTATACGAAAGCTAAAAAAAGAAGCTAGCAAGAAAAAAGTAACGCCAGACGAAATAAGTATTATTATCGTGAAGACTTGTAACGCCATCTACAAGAAAAGAGGGTGTGGAAGGGAGAAAAATTAGATTCACTGGTGGAACAAAGACATAGGCCAAATAAGGGAGACATGCAACATGATCAGAAGAGAACTGACCAGGAAAACAAAAAAAGGGATCATGGAGGAGATGGAAAAAATCCGAACAAAATATAAGGAAAAAAGAGCAGAACAAACAAAGAAATCAAAAAGGCAAAAAAACGTGCCTGGGAGAAACTATGCAATGATCTAGACCAAGATACATGGGGATTGGGGTATAAGATTGTGACGAAAAGAATAGGAATGAGAAGCCCTATATTAATGACGGATGAACAGCAATACGAGGTGGCAAAAAAACTCTTCCCCCAAAAGCCGGAGGAGGTGTTCAAAAACGTGGGAGACCAGAGGGATGCTCCACTAAGTACCCTGCAGGAGATAAGAGAAGCGGGAAAGAAGATGAAGTGTAAAAAAGCGCCTGGTGCGGACAATATACCAGCGGAAGTTATTAAGGTGATGGCAGACAGAACACCGGAGATGCTAAAGGAAATGATGGATGAAATCATATCCAAAGGCAAATTCCCAAAGACTTGGAAAGAGTGTAAACTCATACTGGTGGAGAAACCCAAGAAGGAAGGAGAGCCAAATACATACCGGCCGATCTGTTTATTAAACACCTTGGCCAAATTTGTCGAACAAGTCTTGACCAAAAGAATAAGGGACAACCTAAAAGCGAAAGAAGATCTCTCCGAAAGGCAGTTTGCTAGTACCGGAATAGCAAGACCAACTGGAGTAAGGAGAGGGTTTTTTAGCCGGTATGAACCCGGCACTACTGTGCAGCATCGGTGGCTGTTAGTGTCTTAGATGAAGATTTTTCCTCCTCCCCGTATAAAAAAAAAAGATGCCCGCTACTAGATTCAACTGTTAAACAGCCAAAAACTGTTCTACTTATAAAAGAAATTAAGAAAAGTGCATTCAACACACACACACAAAAAGGAAAACTCGCACGTGGGTTGCTTGCCAGTTTTTGTCAGAACCCGGAAATATTTGAAGAGATGAGGCAACCATATTACAAGACAAGACAAAAGCTGCAACGCAAGGCAAGCTGGCATATGCAAAAACAGATCCACCGCTCCAAAGATTCCTCTATCTAATACAACGACCTAATTCTTAAGCAATACCGGCATCTCCAGGCAACTCCATTAAAAAAAAAACCGATGCTACCCCAGTTTTTTTATTCGTAATACAATTTGTTTACACAAGTTTATTCTTAAAAACACATTACTAGTTTCACCTCGATAAGTTAATAAAAACATAGTAAATTGTTGTATAATTTCATAAATATAAATTATCACGTACTAAAGATTACAACCATCAATTACAGTACACTATATCACTGCTGTTATTAGTTTAGGTATAACATCACAATCCTTTGGTAACATTAACCTTAAATAGTTTTTATTTGTCCTTAGAGTATTTCAGTCTTCCAGAACATTGTCGTCACCTTTACAGCACGCCACGATTATTATTTTTTCAAATAAGTTACTAGTTTTGACTCAAATAAAACCATCTAACAATGCTATAAATAAAATAAAAAAATGGCGGCTAGTACATCTTTTATGTATAATTTTTATTGAGTAATTCCAATAAATTTACTTGTAACTTTCTTTACTTTGTAAAGTATTCATTTTATAAATCGTCTGGTATCAGGATTAAATCCTTCATTGGTAAAACCTCACTTACCGTTTATTAACAACAAATAATAAATGATAAAGTAACTTTTTATAGTAAAAATATCATTAAATAAAAAAATTAATTATAGAAAAAAAAAAACAATAATTTATGTAAATAAACCTTGCTATAGTAACGTTAGCTAGTAATAAATGATACAAAACTTGTGTGACCTAGCTCTATTAAATATCAAAACGTGAACTGTCACATCTATTATTTTAATATTAAAACCAGTTTATACCCATTGCAAAATGTCGTGCAGAAGACTTTTCTATTAACTAATAATAAAATAATATAATGTGTTTTTCCCATATAAATATTATTATGTGTGCAGCAAATAATACTTTTAATAAACCACATACAACAAGCGTATAATCTTATCAGAAAATCACATTCTTTTTCCATTTTATTGTTATTAACCTAGCCGACATAAAGTTATTTCTTAAAGTACCACCACTTTTATAGAAGTTTTTGCTGCATTCGCAATTTATTTTGAACCAACAGGGGGTGCTCCTTTGATTCAGTTTTTATTCTGTATGAAATTATTTTGATGCCCTGAGAGATGTCTGCTGCCATCCTATCTGAGATTGCACTTGTCTCACAGGAATAAAGCCCAGAATATGAACAAGAGTGTTGCCAGGATATGACAATATTTATTCTACCAGAATAAAAAAAAATCACAATTTTAATTCGCCTCCATTTAAATTAATTTCTAGATAACTGTTATATAATGCTGGAATATGGTTTGCACGGGAGTAATTTGGGTCCCATACTAAAATACATATAACGGCGTAATAATAACGATTTCAATTAAAATTTACATACCAATTATAATTATGCAGCGGTGCAGCATTGCACTTGAATGCATCTACATATTTAGATAGTTCCACGCTCGGTAATTATGAGTTCTATTAATTAACCATTCATGGTTTAATACAGATATTGGACTAAATTAATTTATCGCTTGTTTGTATACATGACTTATTCATTCAGTGTTGTTTAAAAATATTGACATCATTGTATTGATCCACATGTTAATATAATAAATATTCATTATTACATTCATTTCATTTCCAATTATTGAAAAAAACAACTTTGTAATTATTTTTGCAAACATGCGTTATTCTTTGTAAAATTATTAACAAAAAAATACATAAAATAGGTTAAGATTTACGTTTATATAATTTATAATGTTTTAAAGTTGACATGTCTAAGAAAACAATCAGATTAGGCCATTCAACCACAATTATAAATGATTATAAACATAAATAACCAATACGTGTATCGGCATAACAACCGAGTATGAGAATAAAGAAAACATCACCATTAATGATTGCCTAAGACAATCAATAGAAATTAAGAAAACAGTGAGAAAGTTAGTGTATCCGTGCAAACAATGCACTGAAAATTCTAAGAGAGTAGGCACCTGGCCATCACAATCAAGGCACAAGCAAGCAACCCTGATGACCGATCTTAAGAGCGTAACAGAGGATAGGAGGTTTGCAGAAACCAAAGTCGGCTAATCCCAATCACACAAGAGCAGAATAAAAAAGATCATAAAAAAGAAAAAAAAGAGAGTAGAAAGAGAGAAAGATTAGAAGCCGGATTGTGTATCTGGTATCTGTGAGATATAAAGAAAAAAAGCAAGAACAGGAAAAAAGTTGTGTATCCAGCGTGTGTAAAGACCAAGACTCAAAGAAGCTGCATTAGTTATCGCCAAACGGACCTCGTCCACCGGCAGACACCACGGAAGGAAGTAAAGTTGTGTACCCGGCACGTAGCGACAGACAAACAAACAGATAGCACCCCAGCAATACCATAAAATCCACGGACAGTGTTACCAAAAGCTGACCGCAGAAAAAAGTGTTATTCAGTAGAGCCACAAGTCGTCAGCGTACTGACTTCTACACTAACCAAAAGAGTGGCACATAAAGAAAAAAATAGAGTAGAAAGAAAGAAAGAAGACGGATTGTGTGAAAAAAGTGTGTTTTACATAAAGGCTACTACTTGTTAGCTAGCTGACTTCTATGTCCTCAAACACAAAAGCACCAGCCAGGTAGTGTTGTAACTGATGTAAAGGGCAATGAAGCGACAGCTGGCAAGCAAGACTCAATAGTATTACCCTGACGCGACCTGAGCGGTAATAACCAGCTCAGAAGCAGTAGTAGGACCAGTGACTTATTACAAAATTCTACACATACATGCATTACTTATTGCATAAACAAACATTAAAATAATAAAATAGTTTCGTACAAAATTGAATTAGTAGACAAATTGTCACCTTTTTTTTATTTACCTCACACATTTTAAGAAATTTCTAGTATTGATACTGATGACCCATGGGCCTTTTATAACAAGTTCCCATTAATAAAAAGTTATAACAAAAGCCTTCTTTCTCTCCATAAATATATATAAAGGGTGTTTTTTTTAAGGTATAGAACTTTGAACTGAAATTAAACTCATAAAAATCATGTTGACGCCATGGTATTGGCTTTATTGGAAAGATAATTTGATGCCATCACTGCTTAAATATAAATTGGAGCATATGGGCGCCGCGGCTGGTTCAAATAAAGTGCAATCTGGAAGTCCAATTTTCGACCACTTTTTCGAGCAGCCGTATATCGGCAATAACGCAGCGAATGTTGGCTTCCAGCTGATCCAACGTTGTTGGTTTATTGGCGTACACTAGCGACTTCACATATCCCCACAACAGAAAGTAGTCCATAGGTGTGATATCACACGACCATGAAGGCCAATTCACGAAACCGTTACGCGAGATTATGATGTCAGCGAATGTTTCCTGCAATAAATCGATTGTGTCATGCGCCGTCTTGTTGGAACCAAAGCTCTTCCATATCAACGCCATTCAACTAGGGAACAAAAAAGTCAGTAATCATGAATCGATAGCGCTCTCCATTGTCTGTCACGTGTTGGCCGGCATCATCTTTAAAGAAATATGGGCCAATAATTCCACCAGCCCATAAAGTACTCCATACAGTGTATTTTTGTGAATGTAACGGCGTCGCAATAATGGCTTCTAGATTGTTCTCGCTCCAAATCCGGCAATTTTGTTTGTTTACATTGAGCTAAAAATGAACATCATCGCTGAACAAAATTTTTAGTAAAAATAAAGATAAAGAACAATCTTGTTTTCGGCCCATTCGCCAAACGTACAACGCATATAATGATCACAAGGCTTCAGCTCTTGCACGAGCTGTATCTTGTAAGCTCGTAAACCGAGATCTTTTCGCTAAATCTTCCATAAGGTGGATAGACACAGCTCCAATTAGTGTGCACGGTGGCAAATCGACTCATTCTGATCCTCCTCAACACTACGCTCCAGAACTTCTTCAGTGCGCCCTGTACGACGTCTCTGCGGATGCACATTATCAATCAGACTATGCGTAGTGCAAAAAAGATCCATGGTTTTCCGAATAACTTTGCTCGGATGAACAATTATGTCGACCGTAAAATAGACGTAGAGCACGGTAAGTTTCGCAAACTGAACCACGACTTTCGTCGTTGTTCTGACGTAAGTCTAATGATGATAAAATGGCAAAACATACTAGGCAAAAATCAGATGTCACCTATCAAATTGACTGTCACTAGAAACAGTGTTGCCAGGTCAAAAAACAAACCTCTAAAAAAAACACCCTTTATAATCTACAACTATTTATACTGTTAGGTGTCAAGGCCGGACACACCGAGCCACAGAGAAAACATGTGTATGTTTAGATGCCTATATGAAGTAACGGATCAATATTGAGAAAACCCATCCAAATCGCAACCGCTCCGGCCGTTGCTCAACTTTCGTTAGCGCTGATAATCATACATATACATGTCCTCTCTGCCGTACTACCAACTTCTATCCATAAATTTATACTGAAATATAATAAATCCAAGTGATAGCACTCTAATTCAAATTCTATTTCAAAATTAATATCAGCTTCGTAAATCCACCAAACACCAAAAATCGTTTTTGTTTCAAATCTTCTTCGCCTTGAGATCTGTTTTAAATATTGGCTACATCTTAACCATTAAGTAGTGGATTTGATTTTGTTTACAAAAGTAGGTCAACTATGGTCACACGTTACAATTTGTCGACAAACACGGTGATCCAAAAATTGTCAAAAAGTTAATTGATAATATCGAGTGTTCTAGTGTCTGTTTTGCAACCTTCAATAAGTTGTAAAGATAAACTATAGATCAATCACAAAAAACCAAGGTCCTGTGACAATCTTGACTTCCAACGTAATTAAATACGATCAAATCAAAATCACAAAACATAAAAGGTAATTGTAGTTTTCAGAAAAAAAAAAAAACGTAAAAATATAAAACAAAAAGTTTAAGCTAGTTGCAGCAGTAACAGCAGTAAAATACATTAACAAACAGACAAACAAAGCGTGGTATGAAATATCTGATTAAAAAGCTGCGGACACAACGGGGACTCGTACCCTCGTACACTAGAGCTTCAATCCCAGTTTAATATCCTCGCTCAAAGATCGGAATAATGACCAAGAGATCAAAGCTCCAGCGTTTTAGGGTTGGAGTGCTACATTATGAGCAAAGGAACAATATTAAAGTTGGAGCAAGCGTCCCCGTTATGCCCGCATACTAAGACGGCACTTCGCGAATGCTGTGGTCAATTGTCTGTAGATTGTCAGCATAGACCTTTTTCTTCAATGCGGACCAAAAAAAATTCCAGCGGTGGCAAATCGCAGCTGCGAGGTGGACAGTTCACATCACCAAAACGGCTAATAACACGATTATTAAATTTGGTGCGCAAAAATTGATCGTAGCATGTGCAGTATGGAATGTTGCCCATCATGTTTAAACCAGAGATGCTGTAGATCAAGTTCATACAATTCGGGACACAAATGAGCATGCTTGATGCGCGCATTGTCTACCAGCATTCCAGTTTCATGCACTTTTTTTTACAAACTTTCGTATTGCTTCGTACGCAACAAATAAAACCCATTTTCAAAATAAATCTTCTGTCGACAGAGATATCTAACCACACTTTTCTTATGTAATTGTGACGCAAAAATTGATAGCTTCGGTAGAAACATGTGATTCAAAATTCAACTAAAACATGGCCCACCTTTTATATAAAAACCAATACAATTTTATGCAAATTTACTTTCCAATACTCCAAGATTCAAACTGACCAAAGGAGTCCCCAAAGCTCACCACTAGAACCAAAACTGTGAAACCTAGTTTATAATGAGCTACTTCAGATGAGGCTTCCAATAACGGCATATGCGGTTGACGTATCACTAGTAGGTAGAGACGTAGAAATAGAAGTATTAAAAGAAATACTAGAGCTGGTTATAGATATGATATAGATATGAATAAAAAGTAATAGTTTAAAATTAGTATCACCATAAACAGATACGACATGGACCCCATTTACGATTGTGAGTTTTTGGGCGACCCCTTATAAATATAGTAACAATATACATACATATAAAAAAATAGTTTTAGAATCTCGCGACCCCAGGATTTTGCTAGTAGATCAAGTAATAACCATAAAAAAAAACCTCAAAGTAACACTCAAAGCAAAAGGAACAAACAGGTTAAGAAGAAAGAATAAAAATAGAGAGAAAGCTCAGTATACTTAGCGGAGATCCAGGAAAAGAAGCCAAAAAGCTAATAGCAACGGCAGCAAGAAGCAAAATGTTTTATACTGCACAACCATAAGGAGAATACAAGAAAACAAAAAAACAGCAAAAATAAAATAAGAGGAGCTATGAGAGCAAGAATAAAATAAGAGGAGCTATGAGAGCAAGGTCGTTAAGGATCAGCAGGGCCTATAAAACAGTGTCACAAGAGACAGTAGACAAAATGCTAGAAATAAATAAAAACCAGTAAAAAAAAGCAAAAAAACTTCCATAAAAAAAAAACCGCAAGACAATAACCAGCCCACCTGAAACTAGTACTAAATCTAAATTAAGTAAGTAAGTTAATGTCAAGAGCCACTTGCTGAGGCAATTAATACCTAACTACAACGATAATAATAACAAAGTCCATTGTACAGGTGTTGGGTACAAATTAACTTTATTTTTTATCAATTTTGTTGTTCCAAAGCGTGTAATAAAAATGTTAATTCTATAAATTATCAATCATATCTGCTTTAAACAGGATCAATTTTTGGATTTACTGATATCCTCCTTTATTATTTCATCAACTTGATCAGCAGCGGTTTCCTTAACCTCAACAATTGTTTTAGCTTTCTCAATATACATAATTGATAGCATCTCTACATGTTCCTTAACATAATTTCTGACAGGTATATTTAATACTGGCGGTAAATCATCATCTAATACATCAAATAAGTCTGAGTTTAATTTAGGAGTTTCGTGCGGTTTAATTTGTCTTTTCTTTGCATTCAATATTGGTAAGAATGAGTTGATTAATTTATTTTCAGTAATAAATAAGTTTGTACTGGTGCGTATAAAAAGCGTACATTATAAAAAGTTATAAGTCTTATCAATAGCTTTCTTAATAACAGATAAATTGTAGTAAGAATTAGTGGTTTTAACAAATAATATACGAGATTTGATTAACAAATACTAGGAATTTATAAATTTCACCAACCAATTTGCAATTTTTGTTGTGTTGATACATTTGTCCCTGACGTATATTAAACATTATTAGCCCAATAATATACTTAATTTATTGTTGGCTGTCAAAAAACTTAGCCAGGCAAAAATGTGATGTTAATGATTATTAACCAAATCACCATCAAAAGTTTACTCATGACATTGACATAACATTTCGATGCTGCCAAATAAATTTCGTCGGTTGTTTTGCGCACAAGATGGAATGACAGCAAAATTTGATTTAAAATTGTTTGTGACTTATAATTTATAATAGAAAACAACAAAAATAAAAAATCCGCTCATTTGTTGTAATTACCAGGTCATAATGCCTTTAGACCCTACTGTTGTGGCAAGAATTATAGCGTATGCAAGGATTGTTGGTAAAAGCCTTTGTGCTGTATAAAAGATGTATCAGAAGATGTATCAGAAGATCAGAATCAGGCCGAAAAAAAGTCACCACAAACAGAAATGACCGTTTTTTAATGTCCACAAGTTTGCGGAATAGAACAGCTTCTGCAGAAGGCTTCGGGCTGCTGGATTGTCTTGTAGAAAGATGGCTACAGGTCCACTTTTACTAGGCCAACATCGTGTTCCAAGATTGGCTTTTGCCCGAAATCACCGGACATGGAATAAAGAAGACTGAAGCAGGGTAATGTTTTCAGATGAGTCGTGCTTTTGCCTCAATGGATCAGACGGACGTCGGAAAATGTGGAGAAGACGCAAAAAAATACGCTTCAGTTTGTATTGATAAACGACTTCCATTTGGCGGTGGGTCGGTTATAGTTTGGGCAAGAATTTTTACTAAAGCACGCACAGAGTTGGTCTTTATAGAGAATGGGTCCTTAAAGCTCACTGATACATTATAAAGGTTCTTAAAGATCATGTTATACAGCGGCATTTTCATGCAAGATAATGCTAGACCTCACGTAGCCAGAGTTTGTCAGAGATTATCTGGATAAAGTGGGAATTTTGCGGTTTGATTGGCCGGACATAAATCCTATAGAACATGTCTGCAATGAGTTGGGACAACGTACCCAAAAGCATACACCTGCTTCAAGAACTGCTCAGGAGCTAAGACAGTTGCTATTGCAGGAATAGAATAATATCGACCAAAATGTGATTCTTAATTTAACTCAAAGTGTTCCTCGTCGTGGGGTGGAAACTAAATAGGAGAATAGGAACCTGGAACGTGCAAAGTATGTATGAAGCAGGGAAGATCAACAATACTATCAAGGAAATGGCAAGATTAAATATAGCCATACTAGGCATATCGGAAATGAGATGGCCAAATAATGGAAAACGTGTACTTGATGAACATACCATATACTATGCAGGCAAAGACAGCACACACCACCGGAACGGTGTTGCAATCATAGTGAACAAAGAAATGAATAAAGCCGTTATAAACTTTTTTCCAATATCAGATAGAGTCATAATGTTACAAATACAGGCAACGCCGCTGAACATCAATATAATTCAAGTATACGCGCCAACATCAACAGGTGACAAAAACACAATCAAAAACTTCTACACAGAAATAGAACAACTACTCAGACAAACGAAAGACAACAACATAACAATCATAATGGGGGATTTAAACGCAAAAGTAGGAAATGGACACAAAGGGAACGTCGTCGGCAAAGTTGGGCTCAAGCCAAGAAACTAACGAGGGGACAGATTCGTGAATTTCTGCACAGTAAACGACTTAATCATCACAAACACATTCTACAATGTGCCCAAACGCCGCCTGTATAAGTGGATGGCTCCTGCTGACTCAGATACCAACATAATCCAAAACCAAATCGATTACATCACAATAACAAACAAGCATAAAAACGTAATAAAATCAGTTAAAACGTTCCCCGAAGCGGACGTGAACTCAGACCACAACCTCCTAGTAGCCCAAATCCGTGTCCGACTGAAAATAACGCCGAAAACAACAAAGAAACAAAATATTGACCTGGAGCAGCTTAAAGACCCTGACACAAGACAAGATATAGGAGAGAGACTAGAGAAAGAATTAGAAGACAGACAGAACAGACTAACTACTGCAATTAAAGAGGAGTGGAAAAATTTCAAAACAACGGTAAACAAGATAAAAGAAGAAACCCTAGCGCAGAGCAAATACACTACCAAAAAAAGAAAGTAGATGAAGAACAAGATAATGGATCTCATGGAGGAAAGAAGACAACATAAAAACCAAAACCGGAACAAATACAAACAGATAAACAGTGAAACTAGAAGCAAAATAAGACTCGCCAAGGCAGAATAATTCTCCCATAAATGTGCAGAAATAGAAGATTACGAGAAGAAGCACAACATGTTCCACCTACACAAAAAAGTCAAAGAAGAAGCAGGCTTCAAACAGAACAGAGGTCAGGACAAACTTAGAGATCGCAATGGAAAACTGATTATGAACATCAAAGGCAGACTGACCCGATGAAAAGAATACGTAGAAGAACTGTTCGCGGACACACGCACAGCACTGCCATCAGACATGCAAAATATTTCGACTGGCCTTCCAATAACTAAAGAGGAGGTGGAGAAAGCAATCAAGAACGCAAAGAACAGGAAAGCCACTGGGCCAGATGAAATCCCCACAGAAATACTAAAAGTGCTTCAGACTAGGGGCATTGCAATCCTAACACAGTTGTTTAATGCAGTATACAATAAAGGGGAAATTCCAAATGACTGGCTCAAATCTACTTTTGTAGTAATACCAAAAAAGAATAAGGCAGAGGAATGTAGCGATCACCGTACAATTAGTCTAATGAGCCACGTCTTAAAGATCTTCTTACACATAATACATCAAAGAATATACAGAAAAATAGAAGAACACATAGGCAAAACACAATTTTGGGTTCCGCAAAGAACTGGGCACCAGGGAAGCTAAGACAAAGACCTTCGTTTCATCTCAAAACTTTACTGGCAACAAACAGCGAACGTCAGAATTAGAGACAGTCTTACAAAAGCAGTTGACATACAAAGAGAAGTTAGACAAGGATGCGACCTATCTCCGCTAATATTCAACATCTATGCAGAGCAAATAATCAAAGAAGCTCTTGAAGGGAGAAGTGAAGAAGGCCTATCGATAAATGGAATTCCAATAAATAACCTGCAATATGCAGATAATACAGTACTCATTGCAGAGAGTATAGAAACAATGCAGAAAATGCTTAACCGGGTACATGTAGTATGAGGAAAGTACGGTATAAAACTAAATAAAAAAAAGACAAAGTACATGATTGTAAGTAAGGATCCAGTAGGCTAACATAATATCCAAGCAGTCATTAATGCAAGAGGGGGTGATACTCGTTATAAGTGATAAGTTTTTTTTCATATTTTTTTTGTTCCGTATTAGTCCTAGAAACTAAGTCATAATTTTAAAGTGACCTCTATTTTTCTTGCCAGTGTATATTCGTAATATAATTCATAAAAAAATAGTTTTATTTATTTTATAATAAACTATCACATAGTAACAGCCACCACCATTAAATTTTTAATATATTGTGATCATAGCTTGTGATTTTATGTAAGTCATTAATGCTGAAGCTCCTTAATAAAAGTTGTATAATAGAATAATTATTTCCATAAATTTGCTGTAGATGAAGTATATAAAAAATCCACGTTATTAATCAGTTTTAGTGCATTTTGAATGTAGTGGATCAATATTTGTGCTATTTCGAAACGTATAGGTATAGTAAAATTTATTTGTATAATTTCCCATCTGTTAAGCTATTTCATGAGTTGTCATTGCATCGTTGGTTTGGCATAACTTGTTCTAAACAAATCCTAATAAAAAAAAGTAAAAACTATAGCTCATGAGTAAATGTCAACCACATGTTAATTTATAGAAAAGTACGCCAAAATTCTATTGCTGCGAGCGGATTGTATGTTGTGTGGTTTCTTAATAGGCTCGTCTATGCTACACAAATTTACCGCCATAATATTTCGTGCAAAAACTAGTATATTGCCAACACATCAAGAGCGTAGTAGACCTGGCCGACACCAACAAATTTTGGATGCAAAAGTTTGAGTCTTAATTTTTGTTGAAGAAGATCCTTCTAATATCAAATCGGATTGACTGACCAACACTGCGCAAAAATTAATTGTACCCTTTTGCCAATGGTTTCTACAAAAACCATGCTAATATTCTAAACTTTTCCTTTATGGTATTCATAATACTTATATCGTAAAAACATATTCCAGCATAAATTTTCCAAAAAAATTGCAAAAAAATAATTATCTATTTTTTGCAACAATATTTGGAAATACTAAAAAAAAAATCCTTTTTGAATGTTGGTTGACTATTTGCACTCTCAAAATTTTAAATCGTCAATAATTAAACAATATGTTTAAGAATAAATATTATTGATCAAACGAAGCGGCCCATAGTCCCTTTGGCCACCCAATCTTACACTCCTAGATTTTATTTATAGGACCCTATTATGACCATGGTATACACCGACAAAATAATTTACTTTGAGTATCTTCATAACCGTTAAAGCTGCTGCGACGACAATTCGAATGCAAGTTATGCCAATTCATGAATACGTCGAGTGATACTTTAAATTTAACAACAGCGCGATAACTTTAATTATAACTAAAATATTTTAAATAATATTTTAAAAAAATTACATAATAACGGCAAGTAAAATTACAATTAATTATTAAAAATAATAACGTTAGTAATTTCCTTAACCAAACGGTAATCCCCATAGAACTCGGCTAAATACCACATGAGAAATAAGCTGTATTAACATAACGTAATTAGTAGGTATGATTAATATATAAAAAATGTTGGAATAGGCGTTGGCACTAAAATACAATAATATATGAGGATGAATTAATTTGCAAAAAAAACCTCTTTCACATGAATCAACCCCAAAAAATATAATTTATACATCTTTTGTCTACCTGTTCATTTTAACTGTGTGCTGCATTCACCTCAACAAAATTAATTCCATTAAATAAACACGAGCCCCGCTTTATTAATTCCTCGTTCATACTTTTTCTCTCGTCTCTATGCACACACAATTTTTTATAATGTTGTTCAATTTTATTCCTTTTTATACTGAAATATCAATGGAAGTTTCGAAGCAGCACGATTCAATATTTACATTTTACGGGTGAATATTAAAATATAAAAAAGTTAAGAGTCTTATAAGGTCTTTGGGTTTAATAAAATTACGTTTCAATAGTTCAAAAAGTAAAACTTTTTCGTGGAGCAAACCCCGCATACTGAATAGAATATTTAATAAAATAAGATTTGCTTACCTTAAGGGGTCTCGTTATGGTAACCGTTTCAATTGTGGTGGTTGGAGCCATTTCGTCTGCAAATAAATGAATTCTATTTAATATTTAATGTTATATATTATACTATAATGATAATAATATTAAAATATTAATACTTTTTTTATTAAATAAAATTGTATTAACAAATATATGTAAATGTGGGTAAATTGTACACTATTGTTACCATATTTTTACCTTATAAAATATTATATTATTTATTATATTATCTTGTAGCGCTAGTAACCGATTTACAATTATAAAGACAGTGCACAAAAATTTAGTTTTAATATAAAGTCCAAATATACGAGCTTTGCTACTCTGTTTTTGTTATTAAAACAGGTAAAATATTATATATAAATTTATATTTAGATATAAAATTAATTATTTAATATGATTTAGTAATTGTGAAAAGTTTTTGATCTGAAACATAAATTAAAATGTAAGAAACAAAATTTAATTACACCCACATTGAAATATTGTTATAAACACCCAAAATTGTAAATTGTAAAGAAAATATTGATATTAAACAGTATACAACAAAAGCAAACAAAGCATAACTGTCGAGGGAATCCAGGAATATAATAAATTAACGAGAAAAATAAAAATCTTAAGATATAAATCAATGTAAAATCAAATTAAAACTGTACGTAATAAAAAATAAAACATGAATACCAGACCCCTCGAGCCTTTCAGAGATGAATGAATAGAAGACTGCTGGAATTTTATCCCTGTTATGCAAATAATTAAATCTAAATATGTACAAAAATAAAATGAAATATATACCTTTTGTTGTGCCCACTTAGTAGATTATTTAAGGTATTAAAAAAAGTTGATTTTTTCTTATATAAACATTAAGTAGAAAATAATGATTAAAAATCTAAAAATTTAATTTTATAGGATTATATTGTCGTCACATTTCATAAAAGCTTGTTCAATGTTTATAGGTAATATTCTCCGAAGACATAATATCTAAGTAAACATATTTCATAGATAATAAAATTCCACTTTAGTCAAACATAAACAAAATCTTTCATGTAACTCTTCACATTTCAAATCATATTAATTAATAAAAACTATTAATGCTTAGTAGCTATAAAAAACAGTAGTTCCTTCACTAATTGGAAATCGCTTATTAGAGCAGAAAATATTGATAAAGCTCTGCACTGATTAAAGCTATTACCGGCTGGATATCCACAGATGGTGGAGATGCAGGCGTGTGTGCAGGACACGCAGATTGGTATCCACGCGGTTCATACGTGTCGTATGGATGTTGTTGGTGGGGTTTGGAAACCCACATGTGATTCAGAACCACTAGATGCATGGTAGGATACTCATGCATCTGCGAGTCGAATGCCACCTGGATTGGCTCGAGGCCGCGTAGATGATGCCCGTGTACGCACTTCCATCTTTAGGATAGCTAGAAATTGTAGCGTGTGGATTACCACTTCTTGTATCGTACCCCATCGATTGTAGTTTGCCCTAGGATTCGAGCGCAAGTCGGCAACATGTGGTACAAAGCCACCGACTGCGAGTTGGTTCAGAAACGCAGATTGCGCTTTCGGTTGATACGTCGGTTTCGGCGTCAAGTCCATACTCGTTCTATCCATATTCGTAGCAAAGATCGTCATCATGGCTTGTTCGTTGAAAACATACGAAGGCACTCGGACGATCCCTCCAATATGACAGGTCCACAGACGCGCCGCAGAGATAACATCGATACTTGGCGAACCATACTACGTCTGGGATAAGCAAACGAAGCTATATGCCTTTATGAACCCAGAAAATGCTTTGCAAAGGCTTGCAGACGGGAACAAACGGATAATGGCAATCAGATATATCAGAAGAAGACCAAAGAAGCCCAAAAACACGTGCCAGAACTGGTCAAAGACACATAATTACTTGATTTCCTTTCAAGAGCATCAAGCTCCCGGGGCTTGACACAGAACCGTTCTGACGCACCGTCGTGGTATTGGTGCATGAGGAGAGAGAAGAAGAAAACTCGGATCAACCTAGGGCGTCGCGCTCTCTGTGAAATGTACATGGACGCCGTACAGATTTGTTCAGAACTGTCCATAACAGTGAAAGAAAAGCATGTATTGATCATCAAAGTAGAACAACGAACGCAAAAAGCAATCACAAAAACCCAACCAACCTACAAAAGAAGAGTACCACAAAGAAGTGCTACACTTCGGCTCTACCCTCCATACAGGTACAAACAACAGGGACACCACCGGACACAACAAATCAAAAAAAAAAAAACGCTTCACAGCTGACTTCGACAAGAAGAACATCGTACTTCTATGCACCCCAAGACATTAGAAAAACACACAAAGACTAACTCCAAAAGCAACCTCCAGGATGAACCCGACGATAAGGAGATCAACTTCAGCAGACAAAACAACCTGGCATCAGCAAGGCAGAGTAGCAGGAGAGTGCACGACATCCTGCACCTGGTGAACAAACACGTCAAGAAGAAGAGGAAGAAAGCAATGTACACCGATCAAAATCCTAGATGGATCTTGTGCTGCGTAGAACTACCGCAAAGACAAAGGCTTAGTGCGCAAAATATTAAGAAACTAAACATGTGCCACCTCATTGCAAAATACCGCAGAAACCACCACCAAAACTCAAAACCTAAACAATTCGGACAAGTTCTCACCGTGAGTGTTCAGACAATTCGAGCCCGCGTCACCCAAACTCATCATAGTGAAGCCACAGTTGACACTTTTTACTATTTTACAAACTACTCCCGTCCCAAACCAAAACCATCGACGAGATCTGGACAACATCTCCACAAAATCTAAAGCTCAGCCTAAAAGATTGAAAAAAATTGTTGCCGCGCGTGGGCGCTCCACCAAACAGAGCACGCGGCAAGCATATAAAAATATGAGATATTTGCCCACACAGTAAGTCGAACCCCAGAGTCCAACTACACCACAAGAGAGAAGACATCGCCTGGCCCACTACTAACTGGCAACATCCGCCTAGTGCCACCAAGTGACCTGATCTTACAATACTCAGCTTACAGATTCAGCAAGACAATAGAGAGACTACACAACAACAACACCCCGCCATAGTTTTATGACTGCCACTGGTAGATGCTACGGCACTTCCACGTCGATCCAAACAAAAAAACTACTGTCCTAAGTACGCTATGTGTGTGCGTGAGATCTCAGCGTTCAGTAAAGAAACGTGTGTTAGTTCACTTTAAACATTGCAAACTCTCAACTCCACCAGCTCCCTCCGTCTGCAATCACGAAGCCCAGCCGGTAACAAATTCACCCGAATAAGACTCCGATTGACAGACAAAACCCCATTTCAAGTCATGGACTATTCCCTACACAAACCAAAAAGATTAACTTAACTGAATAGTGATTTATTAGTCTAAGAAACAGCAACAGAGACGGCGTTGATCAGTTTTTTTGCTGTCAAACTGTAAGTAGGTGCAGAAGATGGGTCTAAAAAAGATTGTACTCTACTGAACACATTTGCCCTCTCTGCGCAATTTGAACTTTGATGTTACCACTTTAATATATTCATAAGCCCATTTTCTCCTATCATCAACCTTTAAGAACACTCGACACCTGCAGCATTATATCAAATTATCACTCGATTAAAGTAAAAGAAAGCTTTTTCAACCTTTAGACTTATGTTCTCAGTAAAAAAAATTAAATCAAACTCTTTTAGAATACAGGCGTACTTAAAATAACATCAGTGTAGTTCTGAAAACTTGCAAGGCGTTTTGCCCAATGTTTGCTACAATATCTGAGCAATTTGTGCATAGCTTAAACAAAACTGCAAACAAAATTAAACTAAAGCAACAAAAATCATTTCAAAAACTAAAATTAATTCTATCTGAACTAACCCTATTATGTCACTTTAAACAAAATGACATTTTACAATCAAATGCCTCTAAATATGGCATAAATGCAATTATTTCAGAAGAAACGTATTAGGCAAAACGCAAGATATCTAATGCAAGTCATTTGATGCTGGACAAAAAACAATTTCGTTTCTAAAAAAGTCGCACGCTATAGTGTTAACCAAATGGCGTGTGTATTTGTTGGGCAAAATTGTTCTAACTCGCTTAAGTCCACGCTATAGACGGACTAAGTATCTGGACGCTAAAAGATATATTCTTAAATATACTTTATTAAATCTAAAAGTATTCGACATTTTGACGTAATTAAAACTTTGTCAACGTTACGCCAAGAAGTATAGTGAAAGCACCTTCATAAGGATGTTAAAAAGATAATCAACAAACGTGCCAAAAAAACTGTATACTGCCAAGTCCTCCCCATATCACGATTCAAAAGGTCCTAATAATCTTCTTGCCTTAGACCTATATGCAGCACTACCACTTTCAATTTGGAGCGTGATTTATGTGTCGTACTATTTTTTTAAATATGTTTACGAAGTTTGTTGCGCATTTTTAAAACGTGCTACGACTGAGCTGTTTTGCATCAACTGAAAACCAATGATTACCCTAAGTATAGTCTTACAAAAAGGTTAACTCGCCGAGCACGGTTCCTAATTTGTTACCGAGCCTTGGAAAGCAAAAATTAAGAACTGTCCAGCAGGCACAAACAAACCCTTCAAAAATAATCATAAAGGGACTATGGCGTTTGTTTTATTATTTAAAAAAACATACGAGGTGGACTAAAGAGGTTATACATGAATCAATAAATGCGCTAAATGAATTAAAATTAGGTTCCACTGAGACCATTCCACCAAATAACATGTTAAAAAATAAGTTACTTTATTATACCTAAAAGGTTTTCCAATAAAAAGTTTCATTTTGAATAGCAGGCTATTTGGGCAGCTCTCAATTTTGAAGCTATCTTTTGACATTTGACAAGTAAAAACTACGCCATTATTAAAAATGGAACAATACACGCTTCAATAACGCATTGAAATTATTAAAATTCACTACAAAAATGATGACAATTTTCAGTCATAGTTCGCAAAACTAAAGCAATTTTTGGTCGTCGTAAAGTACTTTCTCGGCCGGCAATAGTAAACCTGGTGGAAAAATTTTAGCTGTTGAAACAAGTTTGTGATGTGAAGAATCAAAACCGTGTGCATCGCTCAAGAACACATGAGAATATTGCTGATGTAGCCCGTAGTGTTGAAGAAAACCCAGGTTTGTCGATTCCTCGTCGATCTTTGGAATTAGACATTCCACTAACCACATTACACCGTATTTTGCATAAAGACATAAGTCTTAAAGCTTTTAAAGTTCAGTTAACATAAGAACTCAAGCCGGTCGATCACCATAAACGTCGTATCTTCGCTGATTGGGTCCTTTAAATGCATCAAAATGATCCGAAATTTCATCAAAAAATCATCTTCAGTGATGAGGCCCATTTTCACCTCGGAGGCTACGTTAATAAGCAGAATTGTCGCATTTGGGGCTCAGAAAATCCAAGAATGATTGTTGAAAAGTATTTGCATCTTCAACGTGTCACTGTTTGGTGCGGTTTTTGAACTGGCGGTGTGATTGGACCCTACTTTTTCGAAAATGAGGCTAGTGCAACTGTTACGGTGAATGGAAGGCGCTACCGAGCTATGATTAATGATTTTTTATGCCGGAATTGGAAGATCTTGATGTGGACAACGTTTATTTTCAGCAAGACGGCGCTACGTGCCACACAAGCAATGAAACAATCGCAATTTTGCAAAAGAAGTTTCCTGACCGTGTTATTTCTCGAAGGTGTGATCACAATTGGCCACCGAAATATTGTGATTTAACACCTTTAGACTTTTTTCTTTGGGGCCACGTGAAAGATAAGGTCTATGCCAATGCTCCACAATCGGTTCAAGACCTTAAAGATGTAATTCGTAAAGTTATCGAGGGCATACAGCCGCAAATGTGCAAATTGGTCATGAAAAATTTCATAAAAAGAATGTGGTACTGCAACCGTAACCGTGGCGACCATTTGACTGATATTGTTTTTAAATGTTAATGGCATACCTCAATATGAGACCAATATTTCAAAGACATAGTGACATCCAAGGTAATGACAGTATAAAATATTTCACAGTTCCGGGTCTTTCCCTACAGACAGCAAGAATCTCCTCCACCTGCAGAGATATTGCAAGCAGTGGGGATCACCACTGATCATTTGGCTGCAATGCCAACGCCTACCACATAATCTAGAGAAGCAGACATAAACCTAAGGAGTGAGAAACTCGTAGAACTTATAGTAGAATACAATCTTAATATTATGAATTATATAAGTTAATGCGTCAACGTTTCTCAACGCGCCATGTAGCTAGCAAGTTATCTACCTCACATTAGCAAATCATAAAGCGAGTAAAGTGATAAAAAAAAAGATACGTGTCGAAAAAGCATTTGTTGTCAGATCATCTGATCACGCATACATCCGGTTCAATATCGGAAGAAACGCTCCTTCTGGAATACAAGATCCCGAAAAAAACTAACATTAATACAATACTAAATAGCCAAATCAAGGCAGATCCAAAAACAGATGTGTTTGTCAACTCCGCTTTTGAAGATGCCCAAGCACACATCATACAAGATCATTTGGTGCAACAGAAAACTTTACAATACAAGATCAAACACTAAAATGCTATTCCTCAAAGTCAATCAAGAATAACGGTGAGTAGTCCACTTATAGAACCAGTCTCGCGGTAACAATGCCATAAAGAAACCCAAAAAAAAAAACCGTAAAAGAGATCATGTCTGGACGTTCAAAACGGTCCTTCGTGCTGTCGCCTAAAAAAAACAAAACATAGACAGGCATAGAGTCGGCTGTGAGATCTTCGGCAAACACACTTCCCGATCTCTACGTTAATGAAAGCTCCTGATGTAAAAACCTAGAACTGTCGAATAAGAAGGCAAACAAAAAAGACAAAAATAAGACAAAAACCATAATCAATCAGGACAACCTAAAATGAGGGATCAACACATTCAAAACATTCAAGTCGCCAAAAGTCGATAGATATCCGATATCCCATCATGCTACAGAAAGAGTTCGCAGTTTTAAGAAA
Source organism: Tachinus rufipes (assembly GCA_963932245.1). NCBI lineage: Eukaryota > Metazoa > Arthropoda > Insecta > Coleoptera > Staphylinidae > Tachinus > Tachinus rufipes. The sequence continues at coordinate 84,211,060 of OZ010744.1, forward strand.
GCCTCAGTGCAAGATCCTCAAAGCAAGCACTTTCCTACATACCAAGCAGCTGAAAAACGGTATAGATCTCGTCGTAGGCGATGGTTGACGGCAGTTCCAAGATAGTGATAAACCAAAGAAAATAAAGATTAATAATATTGTGGGTACATCAAACCCACATTATAATTATATTCGAGTCTGTTCCCTCTAGAAAGTACCGCAAGGGCAGAAACTGAACCATTGGGGGCAGTGGTTACCTACCAGGGTACCACTAGATCACTGTGCATAAGTCGTCAGAAATGCCTTCCTGGTTAGCATGGGTTAAGTAATCTCGTCCCGCGCCAGGTGTGATGCAGTTCTATGATGTAGAAACTTCAAAGTCTTTAGCAAAAATCGTCAAAGGCACCGTCTAGAAGATAAAACTGACCCCCCTAGAAAACATCAGTCCAGTAACAGGTTAGGTGGTCTTTTATCAAAGCCATAGCAACCCACGCTAAATCTCACAGACCAAATCATCTTGACATCCTTTATACAAAAATTATAGGAAAAAAATGTTGGCAGGCACGTAAAGGACTTAACACTAAAGGGTCAACTGCACCAGCACCAATATGCCTACAAAACAAGAAAGCACTGCAAATTAGCTACAACCAGCTAGTCGACAGGTACTAAATCACCATCCATTGCAAAGAAATTGGGTACCTCACTGGATATTGAAACAACCTTTGACAATCCATCGTAATTCCTCTCGTCCGACACTGGGTCAACTCTATGTTTAAGAACCAAACTGTGACCATTTGTCATGGACACCCTACTACAGATACTCATCGACATGAGCGTCTTTGCCTTAGACTACGCCAATAAACTCACCATCCTCGTACTCGAGAAGTTTGGAGCAACTGTATCAAATATGATACAGAGTGCACTAAACACCGTAGAAAAATGATGCTAAAAGAAACCCAGGACAAAAACGGCCTTTGTACCAATCGCAAAACAACGAAAAACCACAAACATAAAAAAAAACTGAGAATATATGAAGCTACGTTCCCGATGAGCATTCGGGTGCTTTTTGTAACCCAAAATAATGTTCAGACGTACATGGGAAGACCTAATATGACATATGGTGTTAACTACATGGAAAGCTGGTATGAAGGGCTAATATAGGAAACCACCCTAAAGAGGCCAACAAACTAGATAAAGTGCAGAAGCCAGTATGTTTGCAGATAACGGGGACAATGAGAACCTACTTACATTTAAAATTCCACCCACTTTCATAATTTTCTATTATTTAAAATAATCTTCTCTTTATTTTTTAACAATAATCAAAGATTATATATTGCATATTTTATTCGCAGCTTTAAATAAATTATATCGTAATGAACAAAACCAACTTTTTATTACTTTTATTTTATTTATAACAGACTTTTTGTTAAATCAAATTTATTCAATTTGTACAAATTTAATTCAAAACAAATTTGACACGTTCATTATATCTACTATAAAAACCGCAATGTGCTAAATGCATTCAATATATCATCAACATGCATATAATAATAATGAAAATATTAATTTATTCAAATAACCAACGCTGCACAAAGCTCTTTTTTGATTCCGCTGATTATGTGCATGCGTTTTAATAATTGCATGCATCTGCATTATTTCGCAATCCGATCATGTGCATTGCGCGCCATGCAAATTGTTCACAGCAGATCCGCATTGGAGGAAAAGATAAATAAGTATGCGCCCCTTAAACGTTGGCCCCATTCTGTTTGATTCCCGAACACATAGCAATATCCTTTTCCTGTATGATTTTATCCGCGCTGTGGAGATATATTTATAAGGGCTGTTCGGTACGAAGCTTATTTCACTATAAACAGGAAGGAAGTCCTCTGAAAATCATTCCAATTTGAATGCCGACAAAGAGGGAAAGCTTGAATGCAGTTCAGTCGAATAAGGATGCAAAGGGGATTTATTTCTTAAACTCTGCATAACTCTTTTGGGTGCTTTTAAATCTGTTATGCATTTATTGTGCGGGCCTCGATACGAAGGGCGCATTAGAGCGGAAAGTCATTATAATTGTGGACTAAGGGATTTACATATAAAAAAGGTTCTTTGGGTCAGACGAGTTTAAGCCGCTTCGGGTTGTATGTAATATGTTATATTTTGTTATTATTCATGACATTAGTAGACAGAAGTAGTTAGAAAAATGTCTACTAAAATTTAAAATAATAAAATTTAAATTTAATGTGTTAATTTATTGTTATAATTAAATGAAAGAATTACGAAATTTTTTTGTCACGTTTCCTATTCTTTATTGCGTAAGTTACAGTAATTGTTTCATTTATTTATAATTTATTTTACTCCATTTAACTTTTCATTATTAAATACATTTTCTACAGGGCGTCTCTAAAAACATCTTACATAAACAGTTTAATAGTTACTGTAATTTTAAGTAAATTGTCTGTTCGACCAGTGAGATGCTAGGCATACTAATGATGGGTGCATACCCTGAAACACGAGTGTATGTGTCTCATACTGCATGAAAAGGCAATTTACATAAAATACATCATTTATTAATTTTAAAATCTTACTAAAACATTGTTAAATTAGTAACTGCTGCCCGTAGATGATACCTCTTAATTAAAAATAAGAATTTGTCCAATTTCGGATCCAAGCAACATGAGTGTGAGCACTTTAAACACAACACAAATTTCCAAATTTCAATAAACCTCCAGACAACACAGCAGTCACTTCTTACCGTTAAAGAATATGGCTCTGGGTAATTGCTTCTCAAAGAATGCCTAGTTCCTACATATGATTGCACGCTAAACTATGTTAGGGCACCAATTCAAGTCAAAAGCTATTGCACCAAGAGATGCTCGGCGCAAGGAATGCTGTATCTCAAATGTCATTGTGTTTAGCTTTCGGTGTGTTACAGAGCACTGCGTTCGGCAACATCTATTTCGACAAGATTTACTTCTTCAGTTCTTGTGGGAACCAAAAAACTAAATCATCCAGCAATATAAACGGCTCAACTGCAAAGCCAAAGCTTTCGAAAGCAGCCAGGCGCAGGAGTCTCATAAGGCCAAACAACCAAGCCAACAACAACAACAAAAGTAGTAAAAGTAGGTAGGGGACGATACATCAACACTTGAGACCACCTACACTAAAAACTAAAAACAACCGGCAGAAAAAAACTAAAAATAGTCCCTCAAAAGTAATGCACTAGCAACCAACGGAAAAGAATACCCCGATTCTTAGCAAAATTGATAAGCTAAAAAAAGTATCGTCACTTCGTTAAACCTAAAAGTGACACATTGGCCAAAAAAAAACCTCATGGAAAAAAGCTTCAGATCATTGCGGCTGAAAGAATTGCCAGATCTAGATCTGGTTAGCAGTACAAAACAACGCAATAAAAATTTAAAAATTGTAAACTCTAAACCGGATTCCAAAAAAACCAAACATGCCCTACTTATAAACAAGAATTCTTAAGAGAAAAGAAAGAAAACTTAGAAAGCAAGTCCTCTCCCAAAAAAAAGCGACAAACTGGACAAAGCAAGTACCGTAAAAAAAACTATAGATAAAGATTTATTACCGTTTGATATAGCCCTTAACCAGAAACCCTAGATCTACAAAAAAAAACTCCGGACAAATGACAATGCTATCCCCGCATATTTATTATTATTGCAAAACACGCACTCATTCTAACACCGTTATGAAAAAATGGTATGTGACATCCAAGGTCGTGATAATGAGTTGTAAGGAGCCATAATAAAAATAATTTCTTAGATCCAGGTACTTTATCTACGACCAGCAGGTACCTCAAAATCATCTGCCGAGATTCAGCAGCTTATGAGCACCTAATCCTTGGGTGCAAAGACAATGACATAAACATAAACAAAAAAAAAAAACTTTTAAAATTTATAATCGATTCTAATTTTAGCACATTCAACAAAAGCAAACAATTGACGACCTTACACTTGCAAACAGAAAAAAAGTGATAAATTTCAGACAAACATTCGTTGTCTGATCGCCCAGTTCAATATCAAAACTAAAAAAAAAAACATTGAAAAACAGAAACACAAAAAATTAGTTTTCTTTTATAATAAAAACTAGTTTGTAAAATTAGAATCTGTCCAAAGCTAGCAAAAACGTCAACTCAATCGTTAACTCCACGACAACAGATTCCAAAAAGCTGCCCAAGCACTATCAACTATAACTCCAACTAGGCCGCTTGTAGAATAAACAGATTAACTAACAGAGCGAAGACAAGCACTAAAAAGCTTTTTAACACAGTCAAAAGAAACAGTGACTGGACTACGTACCAAATTAGTCTCACACCATGCACCAATGCCATAAAGAAAGCTAAAAACACTTTTAGAAAAGATATTGTAAAGACGCTTAAAACAAACCCACATGATTCCGCCTCCAAAAAACTTTTAAAAATATCGATTTCCTGCTGACACAAAGAACTGGATCCGTCACACATTTTTAAATCCAGTTTAATGACAGCTGGCATTCGTAGAGAGAAGAAATATCCAATTTACGAATGACTAACACTTTAGTGAGTAGGTTACTTTAATTTATTATTAGTTTGCATTCAATAAAATTAGTACCCGCTCACCCCAACTGTTTGTCATCAAGACATTATATCTGTCGCCCTCCTATTATAATTTAGTAACAACTGACAATCGTAGAGAAAAAAAAATCAAATTTCGGAATGACCAAGAAATACAGGTGTTGCCAAACCTTACGATTTTTTTTAAATTAGTTGCGGACCCAACAACCTTTGCCCCAATCATAGCATCGTACCTTTGCTTATCGTAAGCGTGTGATCTGAGAAACACAAAAACTTCGATCCTAGCTTGTTACTCTATTATCATTAATCCTATCATCGTATTTATATATTTCTAGAATCAAAACGTTAGTGTTGCAGAATCGGAGGGAGAACTAATCAATAAGTAAGAGTGCTATGATCGAAGCAAGGATACTCTTTGTGTCCGCAACCTAAAGGTAATTTATATCAACTTCCAGATTGGCTGCAGCTGTGGCGTCCATAGTTTTGCATGCACACACACCCATCATGCTAGCTCTGATAAGACAGCTCAGCACAACTGCTGTAACTTGTGGTCAGATTTACATGACTGACACCTAATATGACCAGATAGCCATATACTGTAATAATCAGCCCTCATCATCACATATTAAGCGCTCGTATCATAAAAAAACTATCCTAAAGAGTACAACTATTAAATTAAACAAAATACCAAAGCTTTCATGTTTGCTGATAACAGAAACAATAAGAACAACCTCTACAGCAGCCATGTAAGTATTACTCTCATTATCCCCACTATTGCATTAAAAAAAAGACTATAATAATAAAATCAAACTTCACAACAAAATATCAGATCAAAAAATAAAGTCGGAACTATGCTCCAATTGACCGATCATACCCAATACCCAAGCGGCATTACAAGCACTAAATTCCCAGAAATTTAAACTGAGTATGGCTTGCATAAACAGTCTAAAAGCTCTAAAAATAGTAACAAATAATTGAGTAGGTACATCTGGTCTGGATACCAAAGAACCTGGATATAGAACAAAATTCTAACGCAATTTTTGACTAAAAAAAAACAGAAAAAATAAAGATATATAAACAACACCTTGTGTGGACCTACGTTTAGACAGATTCACTAGAAAAATCCACCGTCAGTGCCTCAGTGCGCAAAACATTAGTTCAAACAAAGACTTATCCCCGGATAACGTACAGCCAAGTACAGAAACATTATAGCCAATAGGTCTCAACCACAAAAAAATCAAAACCTAGATTTGACTTCATCTTAGATGTTGTGACATATTAAGTAAACATCACATTTTAAAACTTTTAAAAAAACCTTCACTCTCCATGCAAAATCATCCAGAATTAGATCTACAAAAAAAAAAACTAACTAAACTGAAAAATAATACAGTAACGATTTTAATGGGTGACCTTAATGCGAAAGTGGGATGTGGAATTGAGAGAGACGTTGTCGGAAAGTTTGGACTAGGTGTTAGGAATGAAAGAGGAGACAGACTGGTGCAATTCTGTATAGAAAATAATATGGCAATAATGAACACCCACTTTAAGTTACCAAAAAGACGCTTATATACATGGAAAGCACCAGGCGATTCACCGCACCACATCATACGAAACCAAATAGATTTCATCACCATCAATCAACGATATAGAAATTCAGTCAAAATGGTAAAGACTTATCCCGGCGCGGATGTCCCATCTGACCATAACTTTCTACTTGCTAAATTCTCATGTCGTCTCAAGAAAATACATAGACCAAAATACCAACGGAAACCAGATTTCGATAAGCTAAAAGACCCTGATATCCGAAACGAAATTACGGATATCATAGAGAGCGAGATGGCTAGAGGAGAGCATAACACCTCAGTAGAAGAACAATGGAAACAGTTTTCCAAGACCACGAAAGAAACAATAACAAGGAAACTTATGCCGAAAGGGCAAATTAAGAAGAAGACATGGATGACGGAAGCAATCTTGGAGCTTATGGAGAAAAGAAGACAACATAAAATACAGGGTAACAAGAACATGTACAAACAGCTTAATATAGAAATAAGAAGAAGAATTAGAGAAGCAAAAGCCCAATACTTCTCTCAGGAATGTGCAAAAATAGAAACATGTGAAAACAGACACGACACTTTTCATCTGCATAAGAAGATTAAAGAAGCAGCCGGAATAAAAAACAGAAACCAAAGTAATAACATAACAGACAAAAACGGAGACACAATTATGGAAATAGAACTTAAGTTGATCAGATGGAAAGAGTATATAGAGGAACTATTCACGGACGATCGGGATAGAAATCACGGAGCGGAGGAGAAACTAACTGGACCTCCAATCACCAGAGATGAAGTCGAAAAGGCCATCCAGACGGCCAAGAATAGAAAAGCAACTGGTCCTGACCAAATTCCAACTGAAATCCTAAAAATACAAGGGGAGAATACGATTAAATTATTAGTTAAACTATTCAATGATATATATGAAGGAGGAAGAATCCCATCGGACTGGCTAAAATCGACGTTTATCCCTATAGCAAAAAAACCAAAAGCCAAAGAATGCAGTGATCATCGCACCGTAAGTCTGATGAGCCACGTTCTGAAGCTATTTCTGCGCATCATACACCAGAGAATCTACCCAAAAATTGAAGAGCATATTGGGAATACGTAATTTGAATTTAGAAGTCTAGGAACTAGAGAAGCACTTTTCAGCATTCAGGTTTTAACACAGCGATGCAGAGACATGAACTGCGACGTCTACATGTGCTTTATAGACTTTGAGAAGGCGTTTGACAAGGTACAGCACAAAAAAATGATCCAAGTGCTAAGGACAACTGGCATTGATGACAAAAGACTTACACTTCATTGCAAACCTCTACTGGCAGCAAGAAGCAAACCTAAAAATGGGGAACAGAACAACTGAGGAGATCAAAAGAGGTGTGAGACAAGGCTGGATTTTGTCACCTCTTCTCTTTAATCTGTACTCCGAATCGATCTTTCAGGAAGCTATACACAACATCAATGAGGGGATAAAAGTGAACGGCGTGGTAATCAATAATCTTCGATACGCAGATGACACAGTTCTGATAGCAAATAGCATAATGGGACTTCAACTTCTCCTGGATCGAGTTGAGCTAAGTTGCGAGAGATTTGGGATTAAGATCAACCTCAAGAAGACGAAACTCATGACTGTGAGTAAGCAACCAATCGGAGATGCAGAATTATGGGTTGGACAGAATAGGATGGAAAGAGTCAGCAAAATTAAATACCTGGGACAAATACTGAGCGGGGACTGGGACCCCTCGGTAGAGATAAAAGCGAGGATCGAACAAGAGCCACATTTATACGCATGAAGAAAGTTCTCTGTGAACACAACCTGAATATAGAACTGAGAATGAGAATGACCCGATGCTATATTTTCTCTGTCCTCATGTATAGGGTCAAATCATGGACCCTTACTGAGGCTACCCTGAAAAAACTCGAGGCGTTCGAGATGTGGGTTTACCGACGCATGCTGAAGATAAGTTGGATAGATCGAGTCACTAATCTAGAAGTACTGAACAGATTGAAGAAAGAGAAGAAAATTGTTAATACCGTGAAGATCAGAAAACTAGCTTATTTCGGCCATGTAATGAGACAACCAGATAAGTACAATATCTTACACCTAGTGATGCAGAGAAAAATCGAAGGAGGGCGTGGCCCAGGAAGAAGAAGAACATCATGGCTTAAGAATCTTCGGCAGTGGTTCGGACAAACAACAACTGGACTCTTCGGGGCAGCTGTCGATAAAGTAATAGTAGCCAACATGATCGCCAACATTCGTCGAACGGATAGGGCACTTTAAGAAGAAGAAGAAAAAAAAACTGCAGTCATGACCTCCATTCAACTGACTTGATGTCAAACTCTGCTGCCAAAGAGTACACTAAGCATAGCCGGCCGTAATTCTTAAATGCCACATTTTTTTTAAATCTTAAGCAAGTTTGAGCACGAAGTTACTTCTAGTATAAGTCTTCTATAAACCTTACAATACTGTAATAATTAAAAAAAATCCATTGTTAATTAAGTTTAACCTAGTCTTAATTTATTTTTAGAGAATACTGCTATTTAAGTTAACTCTTTTTTATACTTCTCAAAAAATTATAATGTTTTTCAGACTCTAAAAAAATACAAATAATCAGCGTAAAATTCCAAAAGACCAGAAAATCCAGTTACTTGGAGACCTGAACGCACGCATCGGTAACAACGCCCTAGATGTCGTAAAACAACAATTTAATAAACCCACGCTAAAGAAGAATAGAAAAGCTCTGGTAGCTCTTCTGTGTGTGTAATGCAAATAAATAAGATCTACTGCGACCATAAACCTCCACACAAAATAACTTCTTCTTCTAGTGCATCTCCATTACTGGAGGTTCGCGACCACTTCCGTAAACGAATCTCTGTCCGCAGCTTTCCGAAACAGTTGGCCCACATTTAGTCTCGTCCAATTTCTGATCATCCTCAGCCATGACAGCGATCTTCTGCCGATTCCACGCTTTCCTCCAATGCGGCCTTCTATGATGAGTCTCAGCAAGTTATATTTGCTGTTGCGGTTAATATGTACAAGATAAGAAGTTTTCCGATATTTTATCAGTCGCAGTAATTCTTTATCTCGGTTCATGATCTCTAAGACTTTTGTGTTCCGCACCTTCTTAACCCAAGAAATTCTGAGCATTCTCCGATAGACCCACATCTCAAACGCTTCAATCCTTCGTAGTTCAGTTACTTTGCGGGTCCATGTTTCCATACCGTATAATAGTACAGAGTAAATATAGCATTTTACTGCTCGGTGTCGTGTTGTTAGGTTTAGGTTTCGGGTGCATAGCAATTTCTTCCACTTTGAAAATGTGTTCTTAGCATGTTCGATCCTACATCTGATTTCTTGAGCTGGATCCCATTTTTCGTTCAGCATGGTGCCTATATACTTAAATGTTTTGACTTGCTCAATAATCTCAGTACCAGTAGTAATTCTTACCATCTTTTGGAGCTTGCTGACTGCCATAGTTTTCGTTTTTTTTTTTGCATTGATCTATGGCCTCACTTTCGTCTCGCACCTCGTTGAATAATTACTAATCTTCCTCATTTTCTGCTAGTATTACAGAGCCGTCTGCAAATCTTATATTATTCACATATTTGCCATTGATCTTTATACCTATATTTTTATAACTATAACTTGGTCTAATTCAAATATCAGATGTTCGCACTCTAACATCCGCAAACATAAGATCAAGGCAAAAATGCAACTTTTTTTTTGTCCAGCAAAACAAAAAACTACAAGACAATCACGTAGATAAAATAACATTTAACTAATTTGAAACAAAAATATCAGAAGGTTTACGAGAACAACATCAGACCAAGAGCTGGCATTGAAACATCATGGAACAAAGTAAAACACATCATAAAAGAAGCGGCAAAAGAAGCACTAAGAAAGAGAAAAGTAAACAAGAACGCTAAAATTACGAAAACACCATGGTCGGCAAAACTTAAAGAAATAGCAAAAAAAAGCATACTAAGAGTACCTAAACAACAGAAGAGTGAAGAATATGCTCAACATAAAACAGTCAAAAACATGTACCAAATACACTGCACCCACAGAAAGAAAAATCTCTAAAATTAACACAGCACGTGTTTCATTGATCTAATCAAAGCGTACGACCAAGTCAAACTAAAAAACAAGAAAAACTACTGAAAGACAACACAAATCCTATTCAATAACAACCAACCAACCAAGGATCAACTGGAACCTCTCCTATTTAACATTATTATAGACCGGATTATAAATGACACAAAAAAATCCGACCAAGGGTTTAAGATAAACAAAAGGGAGAGAGAGAGGGAGAAAACAAGAACGACCTACAAAGAATGCTCTCGAACCAGATGACCAAATCACTAGTCATAGCCAAAGAACCAATCCGCTGTAAATTAGTAGTAAACGATCAAAAAATCAAACTTTTCATGACCTTCAACTACACTGGCAAGCAAAAAATAGAAATCACTTTAAAATTATGACTTATTTTTGGATTTTTTTGTTTTAACCTTATGTTATCAAATTGTAAACAATTGTACTGTATTTTGCACACTAAATTAAAAATTCAATGTTAAATCGTAAAGCATTTTTGTTGTTTAATATTGCGTACATTGGAAATATCACAAATTTACAGTTCAGACAAAGTTCTAATTTTTGTTCCTAGGACTGATATGAAACAAAAAATATGAAAAAAAAAACTTATCACTAATGACGAGTATTACCCCCTCTTGCATTAATAACTGTTTGAAGTCGACGAGGAACACTTTGAATTAAATAAGAGCCACATTTTGGTCAATATTGTTTTATTCCTGCAATAGCAACTGTCTTAACTCCTGAGCAGTTCTTGAAGCAAGTGTATACTTTCGGATACGTCGTCCCAACTCATTCCAGACATGTTCGATAGAATTTATGTACGAGCTGAGAGCTGGCCAATCAAACCGCAAAATTTTCACTTCATCCAGATAATCTCTGACAACTCTAGCTAGGTTAGGTCTAGCATTATCTTGCATAAAAATGCCGAGCTCGCTCATAGTTGTCATCAAAAGCATAACATAATCTTCAAGAACCTCCAAAATGTATCTGTGAGTTGTCATGGAGCAATTCTCTATAAAGACCCACTCAGTGCGTACTTCAGTAGAAATTCCTGCCCAAACCATAACCGGCCCATCGCCAAATGAAAGTCGCTTATCAATACAATCTGAAGCCTATATTTCTCCGCGTCTTCTCCACACTTTACGACGTCCGTCTGATCCATTGAAGAAGCGCAACTCACCTGAAAACAATACCATGCTTCAATCCTCATTATTCCATGCCCGGTGATTTCGGGCAAAAGCCAATCTTGCAACACAATGTCGTCGGAGTTGTAAAGGTGGACCTGTAGCCATCTTTCTACAAGACAATCCAGCAGCCCAAAGCCTTCTCCTAACGGTCCATTCACTAACATTTTCATCTCTAACTTCATAGAGATGATTTCGTAGATAAACAGCAGAAGCTGTTCTATTCCGCAAACTTGTGGACACATAAAAACGGTCATCTCTGTTCATGGTGACTTTTTTCGCCCGGATCCTGATCTTACTAATCAGGCCAGTATCCAAGTAACGCTGATACACCTTTTGTACAGCACAAAGACTTTTACCAAGAATCGACGCAATAATTCTTGCCACAACAATAAGGCTTAAAGACATTATAACCTGTTAAGTACAGTACACCGTGAAAATAACAAGTTTCGCAAAGATAAATCAGCACTAAGTAAACTACTTCTTTGTTTACTATTTGCAAACATAAAGTTAAAACAGCAAACATAAAGTTAAATCAGCAAACATAAAGTTAAAACAAAAAATTCCAGAAATAAATAATAATTTTAAAGTGACCTCTATTTTTTGGTCGCTAATGTATCTGTGAGTAGAAGTAACCACAAATGAAGATCAAACCAAGGTGGTAAGAGCCCAAGCCACCAAAGCGGCAACAATATCAGAAAGCCTAATAGATATAATCTGAAATAAAAAATTCATAAACAGTACAAACATACAAAACATGTGTTCGCCCAGTAATGAAATGTGCAGCAGAAGCCCGAGCAAAAACCACAAGCACGCTAAGAGACCAAATACCAAGTATTAAAATACGACAAAGATATTACACGGATAAGGCAAAGAAGAAGAGCATAGAATGAGCACGTAACAAAGATGAAAAATCACCGGATAGTCAAGATAGCATAAGACAGGAGACAAGAGTGTTCCTGACACAAGGACCACTGGGCAGACCACCAACGAGATAGAGAAAGTGATGGACGTCAGTATCGACAACTGAGAGGTAGACTTGGAAAAAACAAGCCATATGCTTACTACAAGATGAAGAAGAAGAGAAAAATGCTATCCTGAATAATTGTATTCGTTTGGTAATTTCTTTCGCTTGATTACTTTCCTGATACGAAGTAGTCTAGGTAGTTACATTCCGTCACGTTTCCGATTTTAACGTTATTAATAGATGTATTTAGGTTTTCCGAACTCATTACTTTTGTTTTGTTGTAGTTCATTTTTTTTATTGATTATAGAATCTATTAATAAATACCATAACAAAATATGATTAGTGTCAATATAAACACAATTACAATAAAATTAATGCTAAACAATTCTTAACTTTCACAAAACTGCCAAGAAATTGTCTCTAAATAATAGAAGAAAAGCAACCCAACTTCAATCGCTAATACATTAACGTCTCCTAAAAGTATAAGACAATACCACTACTTAATATAATACAATATTTAGTAAAATCTTAAAAAGTTAAATAAGGTTCACCCAACCCAGTACAGATACAAAAAAATCTCTTACTCAATTTCTGCATAAAAAAATTATAAAATTTGCAAACTAAATTTGACGTAGAATAATTTGAAAGAAACATTAATCCTTCATATAATCATGTCTATATAATTAAAGTAAAAAATATTTCAACTTTTATTTTTTTAAAGGTCGCTATTAAATTTTCATTTAACCAATTATATAAATAAATCCCCAAATCATTCAATTGAATTTAAATAAAATATGAATCGCTTTTTAAATACAGCACCATTACTCATAATTTTTTATAACCCGGCATATTGAGATGAATAGCCACCCAATTATAGACGTTTATAACATAAATTTTAAATAGCGAGCATCTGCATAAAAATCTTTTCATTAAATATCGTCCAATAAAAACCATTTTTGCTCTTAACTCCAACAAAAATATAAAGAAAAAAAGCACCAGCATGTACTGTTCTGTAGATAATTTCCACACACGCATCGTTGATTTTTTTAGTATCAACTTCTCTTTGAAGTATAATTAACTAGAAATCAATGCTTTGTGGTGAAATATTCAAAGCAAATAGGAGTAATATTTCACCATAATAATACATACTATATAGGATATTGATTGATGATTATAAATTGGTTGGCTTATTTAAAATGCACATAGTTTCCGTTTTTTGTTTGTGTAATATAAACGAGACATCGTTTTGCAATAATGTGTTTACTATCGATTGATCGGATGAAGTGCATTAAACGGGGATGAGTTGTATTTAAATATTTATGGCTGGGTGATGAACGAGGAGATATTTTTATGCAGGAAATATAATACAATGTAAGGTTATTACAATGAATTTAATGGAATGCGTTATTTGTTGCAATGTTGATTAAACTGTTAATACGAAATTTATATTTTTATTTGATTTTGATTTAAAAAATCGCTAAAACAAAACCAACGATAGCCGAAATGAATGTTGCTTAGACGTGTCTTTAAGGCAAGTTTAAGTTTGAATAATTTTCACTGAACACTTACTCACTTTCCGCGGAACACTAAATTTGCTCTCGATCACCGCATTCGAACAACAGCTTCCAGTACCTTCTAATAGCTTTGAACGCGGTATTGTAGGTTTACCTGAAAATTCGACTCGCTGACCCAAACTTTAATATCAGTGGAAAAATGAATAGCATTTTAGGAACAAGAGTGCTCTCTGCATTATGGTGTGACGGCCTTATCAGGTGTCAAGGAAACATTCTTAAAAAAACAAAACTTAGATGAATAGTTTCAGGAGGTAACATTGATCAACAAAAATAAGTTCAGTGCAATACAGGACTAATGAAGCTACAAAATACCATAGAAATTTTTTGGAAGATTGAAGAGGTGAAGAAGGTCAATTATTTGACCAAAGAAGAAAGAAAATACAAAGAACATTTTCAGCAAACTCTTCAGAGTAACGACAAAAAACGATTTATCATAAAATTGGCATTAAAAGAAGAGCTAAACCGGGCCACACTAAGATCTTCCCGTTCGCTAGCCATCAGACGTCTCTACTAGATAGAACAAAACTTAGCAAAAAATAACAATTTGACGCAAATTGTTATTTTTTTGCAATATCATCTATTCATGAAAGAATATGAAGAACTGGCACAAACCAACACTAAGGTGTCTCTTAATGATATTTTACGGAATGAACCAGTACTAGAGCAATCTTTATTCGAGATTCTCGTAAGATTCAGAACATAGAAACGCCATAGCATCATACATAGCAACAAAATGTATTAATCAACTAGCAGAAGAAGCACAAGAGATGTTCCCCAACGCAAGTAAAATTTTAAAGGAAGACATGTACATGGATGGATGGAACTGGTGCTAACGATAAAAGGTCAGCCAGTCGTATGCAAGATGAAATTACGCCAATTTTGGCAAGAAAAGGATTTGAATTAAGAAAATGGGCAAGCAATGACAAAGCGTTATTACCATCACGACCTGCAAAGAAAAATCAAATATTAAATAAAACTAAATAAAGATAGCACAACAAAAACTCTGAGCATGAAATGGAACGCTCAACAAGACAAGTATAAATTACGATATAGGCAAGCAAGAATTTGCAACAAAACAAACTATTTTATCGACTATTATAGCATAGGCATAGTAGGACCAGTAGTAGTAACAGCAAAAATATTAATGCAAAAACTGTGGACATTAAAACTGTGATGGATAAAGTTATACCACATAGTTACTTTTGCCTGGAAAGAATATCTAAATGACTTTAAAAATTTATCTTTACTTTAGAAAAAAAAAAATGTGACGCTAATGAAAGATGCAGAGTGTACATACGCTTTTACTACGGACATAGATACAAGTGAAGTCAACACCAGATAAATTTGTAGCAAATCACTAGTAGCTCCAATAAAATTTACAACAATACCTCGGTTAGAACTTTTCGCAGCCGTTTTGTTATGCAAACTTTTAGAAGAAACAACCAAAGCGCTACGGATGCCAATAAAGAACATTTACTGTTAAACGGATTCCTGCATAGTTCTAAATTAGCAACATGTTCCCACAACAAATAATCCAGCTGACTTAGCTATCGATTGAAATAATTATACTCAATTTGGTTCACTAGCCCAGCATGGTTGGCTCAACCACAATCACAATAGCCTGTAATTGTAATACAAAAGAGCAAATCACTGGACAAGAGAAGCAAAACAATACTAGGATTTGCAAAAAAAATATAAAAAATAAAAATTGGCAGAAAACTTGCAAGTAGAAACTCCTCGTTAAATCGACTTGTTATTGTTTCGATTCAACGATTTGCTACTAATTCAAACCGTAGCAGCCAAAGAACCAAGAGAATATTAAATAAAAAAGAACTAATTGCTGATGAGCAAACCATTCTTAGAGTAATTCAGAAAGAAACCTTTCTAAAGAAAGAGCAAAAGAAGCACATAGCATTACATCTATTTCTTTACAAGAATGGTATCCTGAGAGTAGAATGACTTTAGAAAACGCAGAACTAAACAAAGATCATAAACACCCGGCACTAGTTATAAAGAAAGATCCATTTACCAATTTAATAACTTACACAAAGCACCTCCGAATTTTTCATGCAGAAATTGAACTAACCTTATCGGCTATAAGCAATAAATACAGCTGCAAAAATGTATCATCTGCTTCCTAACTAATCCAAAAGCCTCCAACTCATTAATGAGTAATCTTCCTCAAAACAGAGATACTCCAAGCAGACCTTTTTCTAGAACCAGAATTGATTACTACAATCCAATTCAAATAAGAGAAGGAACAAAGCAGAATAAATAAAAACTAAAAAATATTTATGTTTTTGTGTGCTTTGTTACCAACGGCGGGCGTACATATTGAAGTCAGTAATTTGACTACTGAATGTTTTTTAGCAACATTATATCGTTTTGTTGCAAGACGTGGAATAGCAAAACATATCTATTCTGATAATGGAACTAACTTTGTAGGAGTTAACAAAAAATTGAGAAGATTCTTTTCGGATAACATCAAACCAATTAAAACAGAGTTAATAAAAATAAAATCACTTAGCATTTTATTCCCACGTGCCCCACATTTTGAAAGACTCTGGGAAGCAGCCGTAAAACCTTAACCCAAATTAAAGCTATCATGAATTCGAGGCCATTAACCCCTACGTGAAAATCTAGAAATGCCGGCAAGACATTTTCTAATAGGAAACGCACTAGTAGCAATTCCACAATAATCTTTAATAGAAATCAAGGTCATTCGATTGTCAAGGTGGCAACCGTTAGAAGCATTGAGACAACATTTTTGGAAAAGATGATCGGAAGAGTATCTGCATCACCTACTACAGCGACCTAAACAAAAATCAAAAAAATCTCCTAACCAAAAAATTGGACAATTAGCATTGGTCACAGGAGATACACCTCCGTTAATCTGGAAGATAAGCAGAGTAGTAAACACAACAGGTGGCAAAGATAGAATAGTACAAGCAAAGATAGAATAGTACAAGCAGGTCAAGTCAAGAAAAACCAGAAGAATTAGTTTGAAACCCGCAGTGAAATTATGTACTAAATGTAGGTGATTTTAATATTAATCTTCTAAGATCCACTGATGCGTATATACTGCAGGTTTTTGTTTAACAGATGTTAGCAATTTTAATGCAAATAATTACAGAACTTACACCAACCAAAGTAACTGTTTTGTAGCAAATAAAACTCTGATTAAAATTATGAACACAGATAAAAATTTAGAATAAATGATAAAATTAATCAAGCAATGCACATATGGAGCCGTTTCGTAAAGTATTCATATCTAGAAAAATCTTGGCAATTTCTTTATGATTAGTTTTCTTCAATTTTTGTAAAGTTCGAGGACAATGTCTAACAATGCTATTGAACGGCTTCTTCTCTAGTTCCCAGATTATTTAAACCAAATTTGTTACAACTTTGTACTACAGCCAGCAAGTTTCTTAAAACAAACAAAAATCTCGTATTAATCTTTAATTGCTTCAGTTCTTCTTCAACGACTACAACCAATTGATCTTGAATTTTAATTCCACACTACACACATAAATCAAGCAAACAGAGAGAACGCATGTAAGCAGCCAAGCCTAAATTCTCGAATGTGCAATTGTACTCAGCTACGTATATAAAAAAATTATTACCGTTTTGAACATCCAGAACGCATTGTGGCCGTTTAACACTGTTTTGTACAAAGTGCGTAAAAAATAAAAAAAAAACAAGAAAAAGGAAGAAAAAGGAAGATGTATTGTATATTCTGTCAGAAAAAAACACACAATAATGCAGAAAACAATCTAATAGAATGCGAGGCATGAGAAGAAGATAGAAAAGAACTAGAAAATATACTGGAAAGCAAAGTGAATAAAACAACAATAATTAAAAAATGCCTAAAAGATAAAAATAAACAGAAAACGCTAAGAAACTTTGCAACAAAAGCACTAAGAAAGAAAATTGAAAAGATTGACAATGACATATAGAAAACAAAACAATAAAAACAAACACACAAAATAAAAACCATAGAAAGAAACGGAAAAAGACAAGAGAAGCCAAATAGAAAGAAATTAAAAAGAACAGGACAATTATGCATACCAAGAAATAGAAAAAAAAAGAAGAATAATTACAAAGACTACAATACCAAACAAAATTGCAGAAATAAAGAGAAGAAAAAAAAACAATGTTGAAGGAAAGCAAAATAACAGAAATAACGAGGCAAACACCAAATAGTTGATACGAAATATCCCCAGATGAAGATACAAGGATATCACTGCAGGTAAAACTTATAAATTTAGCCGCCAAAAGTAATACAATTAATAGAACTATTCATGAAGAAGAAAGGATACGATAAAGAAAACGTGAACAAAGACTTAACAAAAACTAAAAACGCATCTGAAGACAAACCAAATAATTAGAATAAATAGCACACGTAGAGAAAGAAGACAATGCAAAGTTGCATGTTAGTGCAGATAAAAAGATACAAAATGGCAAAAGAAACAGACAAAGATAAGAGCTATAAGAAGAGAGGGGCTAGGGACAGCAAGCGTGCCGCAAACGCTTCGTAAAAATCTGTGTGACAATGACCAACCCACCTAAAAAAAAAGAAACCGGAAGGTGTTGCCATGCATTAAAAAGAAATTGTTTATTAAAAAACGTGATCAAAAGAATAGTAAATACAAACCCAAAAAAAAAGGAAAAAAAAGATGTATATTTCAAAGAAAGAAGAAAGGTATACTAAAATAAAAATAAAACAAAAGACAAAACAAAAGGAGAGGAATAGTCAGACCATCAATCACGCAACATCAACCAGCAATGTACGTAAACACAGCTAAGTTGAAAACACCACGAAACATAAGACTGACAGATCCAACATTTAAAACTCCTAGAGAGATAGATATGCTCTTAAAGTGGGAAGAATATTTTAGGAATTGATATCAATTGAACCAAAATACAAAAAAACAATACTGGGTTAGACATTGTCGGAAACAGCATGATAACATCACTTCATGCAGACTTTCAAAGCAAACTCCGGACGGTCAATACATTGTTAGCTTACCTTTTAAACCTAAACAAAGAAATGTTAGGCTCTTCACTATAAAATGCAACAAAACAATATCACCTGTTAGAAAAAAAACGTTAAAAAAATCCCCACTTCTATGAAAAATACGCAAAGTTTATGAAGGCATATAAACAACTGGAAACTGCAAACAATAAGTAGCAGCCAAACAAATAAGCAACCCTTCGATTCAAAAACAATAGAAATGTACGGGTATGCTACCAACATTAAAAAAACTATCCAATCTTCACACAAAATTAAAAGTGATAATTCTCTCTGAATGATCGATAATCTTTAGTAGTATTAGTAAAAGCAATAAATGGTACATTAATAATGCAACAATTATAGGAACTAAAGCTCAATTGGAATGCTTTCTTGACAATGAAGATGCACTCAATACGCATCTCAATTTGATATTCTCAACGTACTGACGGTTCCAAGACTAGTAGTATCATCTAATAAAGTAGAACTGCATAAATATTGCAATGCATCAGAAGTAGCATATAATGCAGCAATCTGCATGCAATCACTATTACAAGAAGAGATGCATTTAGACCTATAGTCTCCAAATCTACAATCGCTCCATTAAAACTTCAAACAATTAAAGCTTTGTGGAACAGTACTCCTAGCAAAACTCATAAACTCTACAAAGATAACATTAAGTATGTCACAAGTAAAAAGTTGCTACTGGACAAATTCCACCATTTAACTTAGTTGGATTCAAACCAGTTGTAGATCATCTATATATCTAAATAAGCAAAACCCAATCTTGCACTAAAATAATGCACAGTAAGCAATCTAGCCGACATCATATCCAAAGGTTTAAATCCAGAAAACTGCCAACCTGTTCCATGTAGTAGAATGTAATAGTTAAAGTAGTTGCTGTGCGGTACTGTAATAAGCTATTTGAGAAATGATTATGAACCAGAAAACTGTAGAGAATTATTAGCTACTGTCTACGTTTTCTAAACAACATAAAAACTACAAAAGAACAACAAAAACATGATGCACTTTTGACTAGCAGTTCTTCTTAATTAAACTAGCTCAAAGTCAAAGATTTTACAAAAAACTTAGTGTACTACGTACTAGAAAGACAATTAACCCTTCATCAAGTATAATAGCATTAAACCCATTTTTTGACAAAGGGAGTGCTAAAAAAGATCAGAAGATCAACGTCATTCTATAAATCTCTCAAAACCGCACGCTTTAACTAATGGTAT